>CM068993.1:83174-246509 GCA_035357415.1 Ophraella communa | reverse complement strand
AATTTAATTCTAATTTAATTTAATTTAATTTAATTTAATTTAATTCTAATTTAATTCTAATTCTAATTAACCTAACCTAACCTAACCTAACCTAACCTAACTTTAATTCCCAACCTAACCTAACCTAACCTAATCTAACCTAACCTAACCCAACCCAACTTTAACCCAACTCAACCTAACCTATTACTCCAACGTAATTCTAATTCTAATTTAATTCTAACTTCTAATTCTAATTCTAATTTAATTCTAATTTGAATTCTAATTCTAATTCTAATTCTAATTTAATGACGACCTTAATTCTAACTTTAACTGAATTAGCCCAATTCTAATTTGAATTCTAATTTAATTTAATTTAATTCCAATTTAATTTAATTTAATTCTAATTCTAATTTAATTTAATTTCCTAATTCTCTAATTCTAATTTAATTTACCCCAAATTTAATTTAATTCTAATCGAGCCTCTAATTCTAATTTAATCTCCAATTTCTAATTCTAATTTACCTCCTAATTTAATTTAATTTACCCCAATTTAATCGTAACTGCAATCAGTTCCACCTGCAATCCAACTTCCAATCATCCTAACTTAACTTAACTTAACCTAAATTTAACCTAACTTAAATTCTAACTTAACTTAACCTAACCTAGTAACCTAACCTAACTTAACCTAACCTAACTTAACTTAACTTAACCTAACTTAACTTAACCTTAACCTAACTTAATCCTAACTTAACCTAACTTAACCTAACCTAACTTAATCCTAACTTAAACTTAACCTAACCTAACCTAACTTAATCAACTTAACTTAACTTGTCCTAACTTAACTTAACTTAATCACTTAACTTAACCTAATCCTAACTTAACCTAATCAACTTAACTTAACTTAACCTAACTTAACTTAACGTAACTTAACTTAACCTAACGTACCTTAACTTAACTTAACCTACCTAAACTATACGTAACTTAACATAACCTAACGTAACTTAACTTAACCTAACTTAACCTAACTTAATCCTAACTTAACTTAACTTAATCAACCTAACTTAACTTAACTTAACTTAACTTAACTTAACCGAATCTAATTTAACTTAACTTAATCGAACGAATTTAACTTAACTTAAATTTAACTTAACTTAACTTAACTTAACTTAATTTAACTTAACCTAACTTAACTTAACTTAACCTAACTTAACTTAACTTAACTTAACTAACTTAACTTAACTTAACTTAACTTAACCTAACCTAACTTAACTTAACTTAACCTCTAACTTAACTTAACTTAACTTAACTTAACTTAATTCAATTTAACTTAACTTAACTTAACTTAACTTAATTTAATTTAACTTAACTTAATCAATCTTAACTTAACTTAATCAACTTAACTTAACTTAATCAACTTAACCTAACTTAATCGACTAACCTAATTCTAACTTAACTTAACTTAACTTAACTTACCGACTTAACTTAACTTAACTTAACTTAACTTAACTTAATTTAACTTAACCTAACTTAAATCAACTTAACTTAACTTAATTTAACTTAACTTAACTTAACTTAATCAATCAATCAACCTAACTTAATCAACTTAACTTAACTAATTCTAACTTAACTTAACCTTAACTTAACTTAACTTAACTTAACTTAATCTCTAACTTAACTTAATTTAATCTTAACTTAACTTAACTTAATTTAATTTAACTTAATTTAATTTAACTTAACTTAACTTAACTTAACTTAACTTAACTTAATTTAACTTAACTTAACTTAATTTAATTTAATTTAACTTAACTTAACTTAACTTAACTTAATTTAATTTAATTTAAATTTAACTTAACTTAACTTAACTTAACGAACTTAATCAACTTAACTTAACCTAACCTAACTAACCTAAACTTAACCTAACCTAACTTAACCTAACTTAACTTAACCTACCGACCTACCGACCTAACTTAACTTAACCTACCGACCTAACTTAACTTAACTTAACTTATCCAATCAATCGAACTTAACTTAACTTAACTTAATTTAACTTAACCTAACTTAACTTCGACCGACTTAACTTACCGACTTAACTTAACCGATCAACTTAACCGACCGACTTAACCTAACCGACCCTAACTTACCGATTTAACTTACCGATTTAATCGAACTTAACGACCGATCGACCGACCGATCAACTTACCGACTTCGACCGACTTACCGACTTAACGACCGACCGACCGATCAACCGAATCCTAACCGACCGACCTACCGACTTAACTTAACCTAATCCAATCAACTTAATCCTAACTTAACTTAACTTAACTTAACCTAACTTAAATCCTAATCTCTAACTTAACCTAACTTAACCTAACTAATCAATCAACCTAACTCTAACTTAATCCTAACTTAATCTAACTTAACTTAACTTAACTTAACTTAACCTAACTTAACCTAATCCAACTTAACCTAACTTAATTTAACCTAACCTAACTTAACTTAACTTAACTTAACTTAACTTAACTTAACCTAACCTAACCTAACCTAATCCTAATCGTAACTTCAATCTAAATCCCAACTTAACCTAACTTAACTTAACCTAACTTAACCTAACTTAACTTAACCTAACTTAACCTAACTTAACTTAACCTAACTTAACCTAACCTAATCCAACTTAACCGATCTAACCTAACCTAACTTAACTTAACTTAACCTTCTAACTTAACTTAACCGACCTAACTTAATCCCAATTAACTTAACTTCAACTTAACTTAATCCTAACTCTAACTTAACTTACCGACTTAACTCTAACCTAACTTAACTCTAATCTAACTTTAACTTAACTTAACCTAACTTAACTTAACTCTAACTTAACCTAACTTAACTTAACTGGACTAACTTAACTTAACTTAACCTAACTCTAACCTAACCTAACTTAACCTAACTTAACTTAACCTAACTTAACCTTAACTTCAACTTAACCTAACCTTAACCTAACCTAACCTTAACTTAATCTAACCTAACTTAACTTAACTTAACTTAAATCTAACTTAACTTAACCTAAACTTAAATCTAACCTAACCTAACCTAACTTAACCTTAATCAACTTAACCTAATCTAACCTAACTTCTAACTTAAATCCTAACTTAAACTTAACTAACTTAACTTAACTTAAATCAACTTAAATTTAACCGAACTTAACTTAACTTAACTAACCTTAACCTAACTGAATCTTAACTTAACTTAATCGAATCAACTTAACTTAACCTCGAATCGAATTCTAATCGAATCAATTCTAACTTCTAATTCCGACCGTAATCGAATTTAACTTAATCGAATCGAATTCTAACCTACCGACCTAATTTAACTTAATCTAATTTAATTCGAATTCGAATTCTAACTTAATTTAACTTAATTTAAATTTAACTACCGGACTTAACTCTAATCAACTTAACTTAATTTAACTTAATCGAACGAACTTAACCGACCGAATTTACCCTAACTTAACTTAATCCTAACTTAACTTCCTAATTCCGAATCGAATTCTAATCGAACTTAACTTAACGACCTAACTTAACTTAACGTAACTTAACTTAACTTAACTTACCTTAACTTAACTTAACTTACCTTAACTAACTTAACCTAACCTAACTTAATCCTTAACTTAACTTAACTTAACTCAATCCCACCTAATCCTAACCTAACTTAACCTAAATCCTAACCTAACCTAATCCTAACCTAACCTAATCCTCCTAACTTAAATCCTAACCTAACCTAACCTAATCAATCCTAATCAACTTAACTTAACCTAACCTAACTTAACCTAACTTAACCGAATCGAATCCTGTCCTAACCTAACCTAATCCTAACCTAACCTAACTTAACTTAACTTAACTTAACTTCAACTTAACCTAACTTAACCTAAATCCTAACCTAATCAACTTAACCTAAATCCAACCTAACCTAATCCTAACTTAACCTAACCTAACTTAACTTAACTTAACCTAACCTAACCTAACCTAACTTAACCAACTTAACCTAACTTAACCTAACCTAATCCTAAATCCTAACCTAACCTTAACCTAACCTAATCCTAACTTAACCTAACTTAACCTAATCCTAACTTAACTTAAATCAACTTAACTTAACTTAACTTAATCGAATTTAACTTAACGAACTTAACTTAACTTAACCGAAATCTTAATCCTAACTTAACTAACTTAACTTAACTTAACCTAATCCTAACTTGTAATCTAACGTAATCGTAATCCTAACTCTAACCTAACCTAATCCTAATCCTAATCCTAATCGACCAACTTAACCTAACTTAACTTAACCTAACTTAACCTAATCCTAACCTAATCCTAACCTAACCTAACCTAACTTAACCTAACTTAACCTAACTTAACTTAACCGAACTTAACTTAACCTAACTTAACCTAACTTAATCTAACTTAACCTAACCTAATCCAACTTAAATCCTAACTTAATCGAACCTAACCTAATCCTAACCGAATCCTAAATCTAACCTAATCCTAATCCTAACTTAACCTAACCTAACTTAATCACCGACTTAACCTAACCGAATCGAATCCTAACTTAACTTAAACTTAACCTAACTTAACTGGAACGAAACCAATTTAAATCAAATTGTCCAAGTCCTAACTTCTAATCCTAACTTAATCCTAACCTAACTTAACCTAACCTAACCTAACCGAATCCTAACTTAACCTAACTAACCTAACCTAACTTAATCCTAACTTAACCTAATCCTAACCTAACTTAACCTAACCTTAACCTAACTTAACCTAACTTAATCCTAACCTAACCTAACCTAATCCTAATCCTAACCTAACCTAACTTTAACTTAACCTAACTTAACCTAACTTAACCTAACTTAAATCCTAACTTCTAACTTAACCTAACTTAACTTAACCTAACTTAACCTAACTTAACCGTGAACTTAACTTAACTTAACCTAACTTAACCTAACCTAACTTAACAACCTAACTTAACTTAACCTAACTTAACTTAAATCCTAACTTAACCTAATCCTAACTTAACCTAAACTTAAATTCTAATTCTAACCGACCTAACTTAATCTCCTATCCTAACTTAACTTAACTTAACTTAACCTAACTTAACTTAACTTAACCTAACTTAACTTAACTTAACTTAACTTCTAACTTAACTTAACGTAACTTAACTTAACTTAACTTAACTTAACCTAATCCTAATCCTAACCTAACTTAACCGAATCTTAACTTAATCGAACTTAATCAACCCTAACTTAACTGAACTTAACCTAACCTAACTCTAACTTAACTTAATCCTAACCTAACCGAACTTAACTTAACTTAACTTAACTTAACTTAACTTAACTTAATCGATCTTAACTTAATCTAACTTAATCGAACTAACCTAACTTAATTTAACTTAACTTAACTTAATCCTAACTTAACTTAACCTAATCCTAACTTAACTTAACTTTAATCTTAATCTTAATCCCAGAATCCTAACTTAATTTAATCTAACTTAATTTAACTTAACTTAACTTAACGAATCTAACTTAACTTAACCGAACCCTAACCTAATCCTAATCCACCTAACCTAACTTAAATCCTAACTTAATCAATCCTAACTTAACCTAACTTAACCTAACCTAACCTAACTTAACCTAACTTGTAACTTAACCTAATCCTAATCTTAACTTAACTTAACTTAACCTAACTTAACTTAACCTAATCTTAACTTAACTTAACCTAACTTAATCCTAACCTAATCCTAACTTAATCGAACTTAACCTAATCCTAACTTAACCTAACTTAATCGAACTTAACTTAACTTAACTTAACTTAACTTAACCTAACCTAACTTAATCCCTAACCTAACCTTAACCTAACCTAACTTAACCTAACTTAACCTAACCTAACCTTAATCTTAAATCAACTTCAACCTCTAACTTAACCTAACCTAACTTAACCTAACTTAACTTAACCTAACTTAACTTACCGACCTAATCGACCGACCTAACCCGAATCCTAATCTTAATCCTAATCCTAACTTAACTTAACCTAACCTCTAACCTAACTTAACTCAACTTAACCTAACTTAATTCCTAATCTCAACTTAACTTAACTTAACCTAACTTAACTTAACCTAACTTAACTTAATCTAACTTAACTTAACTTAACTTAACTAACTTAATTTAACCGAACTTCAATTCTAACTTAACTTAACTTACCGATTTAACTTAACTTAATCCTAACCTAACCTAATTCAATCAACCTGCACCACTAATTCCAATCTCTAATTCCTGAATTAACCTAACTTCAATCTAATTCGAATTTAACTTAACTTAATTCTAACTCACCTAACTTAACTCTAATTCTAACTTAACTTAACTTAACTTCAACTCTAACTTAACTTAACTTAACTTAACTTAACTTAACTTAATCCTAACTTAACCTTAACTTAATCAGAATCAACTTAACTTAACCTAATCTTAACTTAACTTCAACTTAATTCTAACTTAATCCTAACCTAACTTAACCTTAACTCAATTCAACCTAACCTTAACCTAACTTAACTTAACTTAACCTAACCTAACTTAACTTAACTTAACTTAACTTAAATCAATCCTAACTTAATCTTAATCTTAACCTAATCTAACCTTAATCAACTTAACTTAACTTAATCTAACTTAACTTAACTAATCCTAACTTAACTTAACTTAACTTAACTCTAACCTTAACCTAACTTAACCTTAATCTAACCTAACCTAACCTAACAACTTAATTTAACTTAACTTAATTCCTAACTTAACGGACCTAACTTAACTTAACTTAACTTAATTCTAACTTAACTTAATCCTAACCTTGTTCTAACTTAACTTAACTTAACTTAACCTTAACTAACTTAACTCTAACCTTAATCAATCAACTTAACTCAATCAACTTAACCTAATTTAACTTAATCTCTAACTTAAATTTAACTCTGAATTCTAACCAATTTAACTTAATTCTAATTCTAACCTAACTCTAATTCTAATTTAATTTAATTTAACTTAACTTAACTTAATTCTAACTTGTAACTTAACTTAACTTAATCTAACTTAACTTAATTCTAACTTAATCAACTTAACTTAACTTAATCCTAATTTAACCTTAACTTAACTTAACCTAACTTAAATCAATCCTAACTTAACTTAATCTAACTTAACCTAACCTAACTTAACCTAACTTAACCTAATCCCACCTAACTTAACTCAACTAACTTTAATCTCTAACTTAACTTAACCTAACTCATCTTAATCCTAACTTAATCCTTAACTCTAATCTCTAACCTAACTTAACCTAACCTAACTTAACTTAACCTTAATTCCAATCAATCTAACTTAACTTAACTTAACTTAACCTAACCTAACCTAACCAATCAACCTAACTTAACCTTAACCTAACTTAACTTAACCTAACCTAATCCTAACCTAACCTAATCAAACCTAACCTAACTTAATCTAACCTAACTTAACTTAACCTAACCTAACCTAATCTAACTTAACTTAACCTCTAACTTAACTTAACCTTAACCTTAACTTAACCTAACTTAACCTAATTTAACCTAACCTAATCTTAACCTAACCTTAATCTAACCTAACCTAATTTAACCTAACTTAACTTAATCCTAACTTAACCTTAACTTAACCTAACCTAACTTAATTCTCAATCAATCTCTAACTTAACCTAACTTAACCTAATTTAATTCTAATCTCTAACTTAACTTAACTTTAACTCTAACCTAACCTTCTAATTCTAACTTAACTTGGAATTCCTAATTTAACTTAATCTAATTCCTAACCTAACTTCTAACTTAACCTTAATCCTAACTTAACCTAACTTAACTTAACCTAACTTAACTTAATCTCTGCACTTAATTTAACCTAACCTAATCAATTCCAGTTCTTCTAACCTAACTTAACCTAACTTAACTTAACCTAACCTCTAACCTAACTCAACCTTAACCTAACCTGAATCTAACTTAACTTAACCTAACCTAACCTAACCTAACTCAATTTAACTTCAACCTAACCTTAATCGACCTAACCTTAACCTTAATTCAATTTAACTTAATCACGAATTTAACTTAACTAACTTAACCTTTAACCTAACCTAACCTCCAACTTAATCTAATTTAACTCTAACCTAATTTAACCTAACTTAACCTAACCTAACTTAACCTAACTTAATTTAACCTAATTTCCAATTCTAACTTAACCTACCCTAATTCTAATTTAACTTAACTTAACCTAACCTAATTTAACTTAACTTAATTTAACTTAATCTTAATTTAACCTAACCTAATTTAACCTAACTTAATTTAACTTAACCTAACTTAACCTAACTTAACCTAATTTAACTTAATCCTAGAACCTTAACCTTAACCTAACTTAACTCTAACCTAACTTAATTCCTAACTTAATCTTTAATTCTAATTCTAATCTCTAATCTTAACTAATTCCTTTAACTTAACTTGAACTTAACTTAACTTCTAATCGAACTTAACTCTAGACCTAATCTCGAATCCTAACTTAACCTAACGAACCAATTTAACCTAACTTAACTTAATCTAACCTAATCCTAACCTAACTTAACCTAACCTCAATCCTTAACCTAACTCTAACCTAAGAATCCAACTTAACCTAGACCTAATCCTAACTTAACCTAACCTAACCTAATTCTAACTTAACCTAACCTTAACTTAACTTAACCTAACCTTAACTTAACCTTAACCTAACCTAAATCCTAACCTAACTTAACTCGACCTAACCTAACTTAACCTAACTCAACCTAACTTAACTTAACTTAACTTAATCCTAACCTAACTTAACTTAATTCTAACTTAACTTAACCTAACTTAACTTAACCTAACCTAACCTAACCTAACCTAACTTAACCTCTAACTTAACCTAACTCTAACCTAACCTAACTCAACTCCACCTAACTTCTAATCCTAACCTAACTTAACCTTAACTTAACTTAACTTAACTTAACTTAACTTAACCTTAACTTAACTTAACTTCTAACTTAACCTAACCTAATCATCCGGAATTTAACTTAATCCTAACCTTAATCAACTAACCTAACCTAACCTAATTCCTAACTTCTAACCTAACTTAACTTAACTTAACCTAACCTAACCTAACTTAACTTAACTTAATTTAACTTAACTTAACCTAACCTAACTTAACTTAACTTAACTCTAATCCTAATCCTAACCTAACTTAATCCTAACTTAACTTCTAACCTAACTTAACTTAATCTAACTTAAATCCTAACTTCTAATCAATCTAACTTAACTTAACTTAAATTTAACTTAAACTTAACTTAACCTAACTTAACTTAACTTAACTTAACTTAACTTAACCTAATCCTAACTTAACTTAACCTAACTCAATTTAATCGACCTAAACTTAACCTAACTTAATTTAATTTAATTAATCCTAACTTAATTTACCCTTTAATTCTAATTTAACTTACCGACCGGACCTAACGACCAACTTAACCTACCGACTTACCGACTTACCGAATCAACCGTACCGATCAACTCGACCTACCGACTTAACTACCACTTAACTTACCGACTTAACTTACCGACCTACCGACCTACCGACTTAACTTAATCGACTAACCTAATCCTACCGACCTAACTTAACTTACCGACCGACCGACCGACCGACCTAACGACTAACTTAACCTACGAATCCTAACTTAACCTAACCTAATCGATCCGACCGACCGACTTACCGACTTACCCGACCAACTTACCGACTTAACTTGAATTGAACCTAACGACCAACCTAACGACCTAACTTAACTTAACCAATTAAATCGTACCGACTTAATCCTAACTTAATCTTAACTTAATCGAACTTAACTTAACCTAACTCTAACTTAACTTAACTTAACTTAACGAATTCTAACCTAATCCTAACTTAACTTCTAACTTAATTCTAACTTAACTTAATCTCTAACTTAATTTAACTTAACTTAATCAATTCTAACTTAACTTAACTTCTAACTTAACTCTAACTTAACCTAACTTAATTCCACCTAACTTAACTTAATCTAACTTAACTTAACCTAACTAACTTAACTTAATTTAACCTAACTTAACCTAATCTAATCTAATCTTAACTTAACTTAAATTCTAACCTAACTTAACTCTAACTTAACTTAACTTAACCTAACTTAACTTAATCCCATCCTAACTTAACTTAACCTAACTTAACCTAAATCAACCCAACTTAACCTAATCTTCAACTTAACTTAACCTAACTTAACTTAATCCTAACTTAACTTAACTTAACTTGTCCCAACTTAACCTAACTTAACCTTAACCTAACCCAATTTAACTTAACTTAACCTAACTCCAACCTAACTTAACCCAATCTAACTCAACTTAACTTAATCTAACCTAACTTAACCTAACTCTAACCTAACTTAACCTAACCTAACTCTAACCTAATTTAACTTAACCTAACCTTAATTTAACCTAACCTGTTCCAATCCCACCTAACTTAACTTAACCTAACCTAACCCTAACGAACTTAATTTAACTCTAATTTAACCTAACTTTAACTTAATCCTAATTTAACTTGTAACTTAACCTAACCTAATTTAACTTTAATTCCCACCTAATTCTAACTTAACTTCGAATTCCGAATTTAACCTAACTTAATCGAATTCTAACTTCTAATTCTAATTCTAATTTAATCTTGACCTAACTTAATTCGTAATCTTAACGAATCTAACTTAACTTAACTTCCAATCTCTAATCCTAACCTAACCTAACTTCTAACTTAACCTAACCTAACCTAACCTAACTCGACCAACCTAATTCTAACTTAACCTAACTTAACTTAACCTCAATCCTAACTTAACTTAATCTTAACTTAACCTAACCTAACCTAATTTAACTTAACCCAACTTAATCCTAATCTCAACCTAACCTTAACCTAACCTAACCTAACCTAACCTAACTTAACTTAATTTAACTTAACTTAACTTAATCCTCAACTTAACTTAACCTAATCAATTCTAACTTAATTTAACCTTAACTTAACTTAACCTAACCTAACCTAACTTAACTAACTTAACTTCAATTCTAACCTAACTTAACTCAATCCTAACCTAACCTAACCTAATCCTAATCCTAACCTAACTTAACCTAACCTAACCTTAACCCTAACTTAATCTAACCTAACTTAAATCTTTAACTTAACCTAACTTAACTCAACTCAACCTAACTTAATTCCTAACTTAACCTAACCTAACCTAACTTAACCTAATCCAACTTAACCTAACCTAACCTAACCTAACCTTAACCTAATCTAACCTAATCAACTTAATCTAACCTAATTCTAACCTAACTTAACCTGTAACCTAACCTAACTTAATTCTAACTTAACTCTAATGTAATTCTAAACTAATTTAATTTAATTCTTAATTTAACTTAACTTAATTAACCTAACTTAACTTAACTTAACTTCCAATCTAACTTAAATCTAATCTAACTTAACTTAACTTCTAACTTCAATCTAACCTAATCCACCTAACTTAACTTAATCCTAACTTAACTTAACTTAATTCAACTTAACCTCTAACTCTAACTTCAACCTTAACCTAACTTAACTTAACTTAACTTAACCTAACTTCAACCTAACCTAACCTAACCTAACCTAACCTAACCTAACCTAACCTAACCTAACCTCCAACCTAACGACTAACCCACCTAACCTAACGACTAACCTAATCAACCTAACCTAACCTAACCTAATCCTAACTCAATCAATCAACCTAACCTAACCTAACTCAACTGACCGACCTAACCTAACTTAACCTAACTTAACTTAATCCTAACCTAACTTAACTTAACCTAATCCTGACCTAACCGACCGACTAAACTTAACCTAACCTAACCTAACCTAACTTAACCTAACCTAACCGAACCTAACTTAACCTAACCTAATCCTAACTTAATCTAACCGACTTAACTTTAACTAACTTGTCCGACCTTAAACTTAACTTAAACCTAATCTAACCTTAACCGACCTAACCTTAATCTCTAACCTAACCGACCGACCTAACTTAACCTAACTCTAACCTAACCTAACCTATTGACCGAACTTAACTTCTAATTCTAACTCTAACTTAATCCTAACTTAACTTAACTTAACTTAACTTAACTTAATTCTAATTTAACTTAACGTAATTTAACTCTAACCGGAATCTCTAACTTAACTTAACTTAACTTAATTCTAATTCTAACTTAACTTAACTTAATTTAACTTAACTTAACTTAACTTAATCAACTTAACTTGATCCTAACTTAACTAACTTAACCGAACTTAACTTAACTTAACTTAATCAACTTAACTTAACTTAACTTAACTTAACTTAACTTAACCTAACCCTAACTTAACTTAACTTAACCATCCTAACTTAACTTAACTTAACCTAACTTAACCTAACTTAACCTAACTTAATTTAACTTAACTTAAACTTAACTCGAATTTAGAACTTAACCTAACTTAACCTAACCTAACCTAACCTAACTTAATCCTAACTTAACCTAACTTAACCTAACCTTAACTTAACTTAATCCTAACTTAACTTAACTTAACTTAACCTAACTTCAATCAACTTAATTTAACTTAACTTAACTTAATCAACTTAACTTAACTTAACTTAACTTAACTTAACCTAACTTTAACTTAACCTAACTTAACTTAACTTAACTTAACCTAACCTAACCTAACTTAACTTCAACCTAATCCTAACTTAACCTAACTTAACTTGACCCTAACCTAACTTAATTTAACCTAACTTAACTTAATCTTAACCTAACTTAATCAATTTAACTTAACTTAATTTAACTTAATCAACTTAACTTAACTTAACTTAATCAACTTAATTTAACTTAATTTAACTTAATCTAACTTAACTTAACTTGAATTTAACTCCAACTTAACTTAATCCTAACTTAACTTGACTAACTTAACTTAACTTAACTTAATCATAACTTAACTTAACTTAACGTAATCTTAACTTAACTTAACCTACCGATTTAATTTAATCCTAATTTAATCGAACTTAACTTAATTTAATCGAATTTAACTTAACTTAACTTAACTTAACTTAATTCTAATCAACTTAACTTAATCAATCCTTAACTTAACTTAACTTAATTTAATCTTAATTTAATTTAATTTAATTTAACTTAACTTAATTTAATTTAACTTAATTTAATCTTAATTTAATTTAATTTAATTTAATTCTAACTTAACCTAATTTAACTTAACTTAACTTAACTTAATTGACCTAATCCGAATTTTAACGACCTACCGACCGACCGACCGACCGACCTAATTTAATTGAATTTAATTTAATTTAACTAACCGAACTTTAATCTTAATCTTAATCAACCGACCGACCGACCGACCTTTAACCGAACCGAATTTAATTTAACGACCGACCGACCGATCTTACCGACTTACCGACCTTAACTTAACCTACCGACCGACCGACCTACCGACGAACTTTAATTCCTACCGACTCAACCGACCGACCGAATTAACGAACCTACCGATTTAATTTAACCGACCGACCGACTGACCGACCGACTAACTCAACTAATCGAATTTAATTGACCGACCGACCTTTAATTTAACTTTAACGAATTTAATTTACCGATCAATCTTAACTTAATTTAACTTAACTTCCCAATTCTAATCGACCTAATTTAACGAATTTAATTCAATTCCAATTTAATTTAACGACCTAATTCTAATTCTAATTTAATTAACCTAATTTAACCTACGAATTTAACTTCAATTTAATTCCGGAATTTAATTTAATCTAATTTAATCTCTAACTTAACTTAACTTAACTTAAATCTAATCTAACTTAATCCTAACTTAACCTTAACCTAACTTAACTTAATTTAACCTAATCTAACCTAACTTAACCTAACTTAACTTCCAACTTAATTCTAACCTAATTAATCGAATTTCCAATCCTAACTTCTAATCTAATTTAATTCTAACTTAACTTAAATTTAACTTAACCTAACCCAACCTAACTCTAACTTGACCTAACTCTAACCTAACCTAATCCTAACCTAACTTAACTTGTAATCCTAACTTGACCGACCGAACCTAATTGACCTACCGGACCTAATTTAACCTAACTCTAACCTAACCTAATTTAACCTAATCCTTAACCTAACCTAACCCAACCTAATCAATTCTAACTTAACTTAATTCCTAACTTTAATTCCTAATTTAACCTAATCCTAATCTAACCTAATTTAACCTAACCTAATTTAACCTAATCCTAACTTAACCTAATTTAACCTAACCTAACCTAACCTAACTCTAACTTAACTTAATCAGACCTATTTAACTTAACTTAATTTAACCTAACTTAACTTGAATTTAATCCTAACTTAACTTAATTTAATCTCAACTTAACCTGTAACCTAATCGACCCTTAATCTAACTTAATTCCTAACCTCTAATTCTAAATCTCTAGCCCACTTAATTCTAACGACCCTAATTCAAATTAACCTAATGACCTTAATCTAATTTAACCTAATTTAATCCTAACTTAACTTAATTTAATTTAATCTTAATTTAACTTAACCTAATTTAACTTAACTTAACTTAATCCTAACCTAACTTAACCTAACTTTAACCTAACTCTAACCTAACTTAACTTAACCTAATCCTAACCTAACTCAATTTAACCTAACCTAATTTAATCTTAATTTAACTTAACTTAATCTAATTCTAACTTAATCTAACTTAATTTAACCTAATCCTAACCTAACTTAATTTAATCTCTAATTTAACTTAATTTAATCCAACTTAATTTAACCTAATTTAACTTAATTTAACCTAACCTAATTTAATTTAATTTAACCTCCACTTAACCCAATTTAATCTTGTAATTTAATTTAACTTAACTTAACCTAATTTAATTCTAATTTAATTTAACCTAATTTAACCTAACCTAACTTAACTTAATTTAATTTAACTTTAATTTAATTTAACTTAACCTAACTTAACTTAATTCTAATCCTAATTTAATTTAATTTAACTTAATTTAACTTAACTTAATTCTAATTTAACCTAACCTAATTTAATCGAATTTAATTCTAACTTAATTCAACTTAACTTAATCAATCTTAATTCTAATTTTAACTCTAACTTAATCCTAACCGAATTAAATTTAACCTAACCTAACCTTAACCTTAACCTAACCTAACTTAACTTAAACCTAACCTAACTTAATCGAATTTAACTTAACCTAACCTTTAATCGGGACCTAATCGTGACCTGACCGTAATCTAACTTAACTCTAATCTCAATTCTAATTCAATTTAACCTAATTCTAATCTAATTCCTGACCTAACTTAATTCTAACCTAAATTCTAATTTAATTCTAATTCTAATCACGACCTAACCTAATTTAATTTACCTTAACCTAACTTAATCTAATCTAATTTAATTTAATTTAATTCTAATTTTCAACCTTTAACCTACCGACCTAATCTCTAACCTAACTTAACTTAATCCTAACGACCTAACTCTAATTTGTAACTTCCACCTAACCTAACGAATTTAACTCGACCCAACCCACCTAATCTCGAAACCTAACTCTAATCTAATTCCAACTTAACCTAACTTAACCTAACCTAACCTAACTTAACCTAACCTCAACCGAACCTAATTTAACCCGACCTAACCTAACCTAACCTAACGAATCCTAACCTAATCTTAACCGAATTCTAATTCCTAACCTACCCCACCTAATCGGAATTCTAATTCTAATCCTAATTTAACTTAATTCTAATCCTAACCTAAATCTTAACTTAACTTAATCTAACCTAATCTTAATTCTAATTTAATTCGGAATCGACCCTAATCAACTTAATCTAATTTAACTTAACTTAATTCTAATTTAACCTAACTTTAACTTCTTAACTTAATTTCCAATTTAACTTAACTCTAACCTAATCTCTAACTTCAACCTTAATCGGACCATAACCTAACTTAATTTAATCTAACTTAATCAACCTAACTTAATTCAACCTAACCTAACCTAACCTAACCTAATCTTAACCTAATCCTAACGAATTTAACGACCTAACGCGAATTTAATCAATTTAATTTAACGAATCCGAATTTAATCGAACCTAACCTAACCTTAACCTAACTTAACCTAACCTAACCTAACTCAATCCATCCAATTCAACTTAACCTAACCTTAACGAATCAACCTAACTTAACCTAACTTAACGAACTTGAATCAATCTAATCAACTTAATCCTAACCTAACTTAACCTAACGTAATTCTAATTTCTAATTTAATCCTAATTCAATTTAATTCTAATTTAATTTAATCTAATTTAATTCTAATTTAACTTAATTTAATTTAATCACCCTAACTTAATTTAATTCCTAACCTAATTCGAATTTAACCTAACCTAATTTCAATCTCTGCAACTTAACCTAACCTAACCTAACTTAATCCTAATTTAACCTAACCTAACCTAACTTAACGAATTTAACCTAACCTAACGAATTAACCTAACCTAATCAATCTAACCTAACCTAACCTAACCTAATTCAACCTAACTCTAATTTAATTCTAACCTAACCTAACCATCCCACTGAACTTAACTTAATCTAACGAATCTAACCTAACCTAACCTAACTCAGAATTCTAATTTAACCTAAATTTAATTCTAATTTAATTTAATTTAACTCTAATTCTAATTTAACCTAACCTAATTCTAATTTAATTTAATCTAACTTAACTTAATTTAACTTAATTCAATCCGAACTTAATTTAACCGTAACCTAACTTAACTTAATCAACTTAACCGAATTGAATTTAACTTAACCTAACCTAACTTAACCTAACTTAATCGAACCTAATCCTAATCCGAACCTAATTCCTAACCTAACCTAACTTAATCTTAATTTAACTTTAACTGCAACTTAACCTAACCTAATTTAATCTAACTTAACTTAACTTAACTCTAACGAACTAATCTAACTTAACCTCAATTCAATTTAACTCAACTCTAACCTTCTAACTTAACTTAACTTAATCTAATTTAACTCTAATTTAACTTAATCTAATCTTAACTTAATTCTAATTTAACGAATTTAATTTAACGAATTTAACCTTAATTTAACTTAACTTAATTTAATTTAACTTTAATTCTAATTCTAATTTAATTTAACTTAACTTTAATTCTAATTCTAATTCTAACTTAATTTAATTTAATTCTAATTTAACTTAATTTACCCTAATTTAATCTTAAATTTAATTGAATTTCAACTTAACTTAACGGGACCGACCGACCTAATTTACCATTTAATTTAATTTACTGACTTAACGACTTAACTTAATTACCTAACTTAATTTAACCTTTAACTTAACTTAACCTTAATTTAATGGACCTAACCTTTAACCTAATCTCTAACTTAACCTAACCTTTAATTTAACTTTAAATCTGAATCAATCGTACCGATCCTAACTTAACCTAACCTAACCTTAACCTAACTTAACCTAACCTTAACCTAATTTAACCTAACCTAATCCGACCGGGAATCTAACTCTAACCTAACCTAACCTAACCTAACCTTAACCTAATTTAATCTTAACCTAACCTTTAATTTAATTTAATTAATTCTAACTTAACTTCCAATTTAATTTAATCGAATCAGAATTTAATTTAACGAATTGAATTTCAATCTCTAATTTAACTTAATTCTAAATTTAATTTAACTTAACTAACTTAATCGCTTAACTTAATTTAATCTAATTTAACCTCCAACTTAACCTAATTTAACTTAACTAACCTAACTTAACTTAACTTAATCAACTTAACCTAACCTAAACTCTAATCCTAACCTAACCTAACCTAATTTAACCTAACCTAACTTAACCTAACCTAACTTAACCTAACTTAACTCGAATCTAATTCCTAACCTAACTTAATCGAACTTAACTCTAACCTAACCTAACCTAACCTAACCTAACCTCAACCTAACCTAACCTAACCTAATCCTAACCTAATCAATGTAACTTCCAACCTAACCTAAACCTTTAACCCAACCTAACCTAACCTAACCTAATCCCAATCATCTCAACTTAACCTAACCTAACCTAACCTAACCTAACCTAACCTAACCTCAACCCATCCGAACCTAAACTAATTTAACCTAACCTTAATTTAATTTCAACCGATTTAACCTAATTCTAACCTAATTTCGAATCTAACCTAATTTAACTTTAATCGAATTTAACTTAACGACCGAATTTAATCTAATTCCATTTAATTTAATCTAACTTAGAATTTTAACTAAATTTAATTCTACCGAATTTAACCGAATTTAATTTAATCTTAACTTAACTTTAACCTTAATTTAATCTAATCAACTTAACTTAATCTAACTTAATCGAATTTAATTTAATTTAATTTAATTTAATTTAATTTAATTTAATTTCAACTTAATTTAATTTAATCTAATTTAATTTCAATTTAATCTTAATTTAATTTAATTTAATTTAATTTAATTTAATTGGTCCTAATTTAATTTAATTCCTAATTTAACTGAATCAACTTAATTTAATTTAATCTTTAACGACCGACTTAATTTAGATCTTAATTTAATTTAATTTAATTTAATTGACCGACCGACCGACCGACCGACCGACCGACCGACCGACTGGACCGACCGACCTGACCGACCGACCGACCGACCGACCGACCGACCGACCGACCGACCGACCGACCGACCGACCGACCGACCGACTGACCGAATGACCATCTGGATCGACTGGACCGGAATTGACCGACCGACCGACCGACCGACCGACCGACCGACCGACGACCGACCAGACTGGATTGACCGACCGACCGACCTCGACCGACCGAATTGAATCGAATTTAGACCGACCGACCGAATTTAATCGACCGACCGACCGACCGACCGACCTAATCTCTAATTCTAATTTGCCTCTAATTCAACTTAACTTAACTCTAATTCCAATTTAACGTCAACGATTCTAATTCTAATTCTACCGGACCGATTCGAATTAATTTAATTCAATTTAATTTAACCTAATCCGAATTCTAATTCTAATTCTAATTTCTAATTTAATTCTAATTTAACGAATTTAATTTAATTTAATTTAACTTAACTTAATTCACCTAACTTAACTTCTCAATTTCTAATCTCTAACTTAACTTAACCTAATCTCTAATCTAACCTAACTTCCAATTCTAATTTGACCTAACTTAATTTAATTCTGAATTTAATTTAACTGACCGGAATTTAATTTAATTTAACGAATTTAATTCTAATTTAACTTAATTTCGAACTTAATTTAATTTAATCGGACCTAACTTAACTTCCGAATCTTAACTTAACTTAACCTAATCAATTTAACTTCAACCTTAGACCTCTAACCTAATCTTTTCGAACTTAATCCTAACTTCTGTAATCCTAATCCTAATTTAACCAACCTAACCTAATTCCTAACCTAACTTCTTAATCCTAACCTAAACCTAACCTAACCTAACCTAACTTGATCACCTCTAATCAATCGCACCAACCTAACTTCAACGAATCAATTGAACTTAACCTAACCTAACCTAACCTAACCTAACTTAATTTAACTTAACCTAACCTAACTTCTAACTTAACCTTAATTCCAATCAATCCTAATTTAACTTAAATCAATCAATCTAACCTAATCGTAATTAACCTAACCTTAATCTAACTCAACCGGGAACCTAACTCAACCTAATTTAACCTAACTTAACCTAATTTAACTTAACGAATTTAACTTAACTCTAATCTAATTTAACCGAATCCTAACCTAACGACCGAAATTTAATTTAACGAATAATTTGACTTAATTCTAATTCGCTGACCTAACTTAACGAATTTAATCAATTTAATTTAATTCTAATTCTAATTTAACTTCTAATTTCCTAATTTAATTCTAACTTAATTTAACTTAATTTAATTTAACTTAACTTAATTTAATTCCAACTAATTTCTCAATTTAGATCTTAATCAACTTAACTTAACTTAATCGCAATTCTAACTTAACCTAATCTAACTTTAACTAACGAATCAACTTAATTTAACCCAATCTCTAACTTCTAACTTAACTTCAATTTAACTTAATCTTAACTTAACTTAACTTGTTCTAACTTAACTTAACTTAATCTTTAACTTAATTCTAACGACCTAACTTAACCTAACCTAACTTAATTTCCATCCTAACTCTAACTCTAAATTTAACTTAACTTGAACTTAACTTAACTTAACTTAACTTAACTTAATCGAATCCTAATTTAACTTAATTCTTTAATTTAACTTAACCTAATTTAACTTAATAACTTAACTCTAACTTAATCTTAACTGAACTTAATCTCTAACTTAATTCTAATTTAATCCAACCTCTAACTTAACTCTAATCAATCAATCTAATTTAACTAAACTTAACTTAATCAATCTAATCGACCTTAACTAACTTAATCAACCGAACTTAACCTAATCTAATTCTAATTTAATTTAATTTAACTGAATTGAATCCTAACTTGAATTTAATTTAATTTAATCTTAACTGACCAATCTAATTTAATTCCCAATTTAACTTGCACCTAACCTAACCTGAATTTAATCAAATTTAATCAACTTAACTTAACCGAATTCTAATTCTAATTCTAATTTAATTTAACTCTAATTTAACTCTAATCTAATTCTAACTTAATTTAATTTAATCGTAATTTAACTTAATTTAAATTCTAATCGAATTTAACTTAATTTAATTCCAATCTAATTTAATTTAATTTAATCAATTTAATTTAATCTTAATTTAATCTCTAATTTAATCGAACTAATTTAATTTAACTTAATTTAACCAATTAATTTAACCTAATTCTAATTTAATTAACTTAATTTAACTTAACCAATTTAATTTAATCTAATTTAATTTAACTTAATTTAACCTAATTTAATTTATTCTAATTTAATCTAATAATTTAGACCATTAACCGAATTTAATGACTTAATTCTAACTTAACTTAATTTAATTCGACACCTAATTTAATTTAACTTAATTTAATCTAATTTAACCTAACCTAATTTAATTTAATCAACGAATTTAACGAATTAACTTAATTTAAATCTTAATTTAACTTTAATTTAACTTAACTTAATCGCCGAATTAACGAATTTAATCGGTCTCGAATTTAATTTAATTTAATTTAATTTAATTTAATTTAATTTTAATTTAATGTGAATTTAATCGACCTAATTTAACTCTTAATTTAATTTAATTTAACTTAATTTATCTTAATTTAATTTAATTTAATTTAATTTAATTTAATTTAATTTAATTTAATTTAATTTAATTTAATTTAATTTAATTTAACTTAATCGAACCTAATCGGAATTTAACTTACCGACTTAATCTGAACCACCAATCAATTTAATTTAACTTAACCGACCGACCTAACCTAACCTTAACCGAACCTAATTTAACTTTAACTTAACCGAATTAATTTAACTTAATCGACCTAACTTTAACTTACCGACCTACCGACCGACCGACCTACCGACCTAATCCGACCGACCGACCGACCTACCGATTCAATTCTAATTTAACTTAATTTAATTTAACGAATTTAATTTAATTTAATTCTAATTTAATCCTAATTTAATTCTAATTTAATGACCGGAATTCCAATTTAATCCTGGGAATCTTTAATTTAACCTAACTTAACTTAACTTAATCAATCAACTTAACCTAACTTAATCTAATCTTAATCTAACTTAACTTAATTCAACTTAACCAACTTGAATTTAACCTAATCAATCAATCTAATCGTGAATCTAACTTAACTTAATTTAACCTTAACTTAATCTAACTTAATCTAACTCAATTTAACTTAACTTAATCTAATTTAACTTAATCTAATTTAACTTAACTTAACTTAATCCTAACTTAATCTAATTTAACTTAACTTAACTTAATTTAATCAAATTTAATTTAACTTAACTTAATAATTTAATTTAATTTAACTTAACTTAATTTAATTTAACTTAATTTAATTCTAATTTAACGAATTCAACCGACTTAATTTAATTTAACGACTTACCGATTGAATCTTAACCTAATTCCGACCGATTTACCGACCGATTTACCGGACTTAATTTAATTTAATTTAACGACCTAATTTACCGACGAATTTACCGACTCAACTTACCGACCTACCGACTTAATTACCGACTTAAATTTAACGACCATTTAACCTTAACCTAATTCCGACCTAATTCTAACGAATCCGACCTTAATTCACTGACTTACCGACCGACCTGACCTACCGACGAATCACCGACTTACCGACCTAATTTCAATTCGACCGAATTTAACCTAACCTTCAACTTACCGACCTAACTCTAATTCTAACTCTAATCAACTTAACCTAACTTAACTTAATCCAATCCTAATTCTAACCTTCTAATTTAACCTAATCTTAACTCTAACTTCTAATTCTAACTTAACTTAATCTTAACTTAACTTAACTTAACTTAACTTAACTTAACTCCTAACTTAATCACTTAAACTTAAACTTAATTTAACTTAACCTAATTTAATCTAATCCAATTCTAATCTAACTTAATTCTAACTTAATCTCCAATCAACTTAACCTTAACTTAACCTTAATTCTAACTTAACCTAACTTAACCTTAATTTAACTTAATCCCACCTAACTTAATCCTAATTTAATTCTAATCTTTAATCTTAACTTATCCCAATCTAACCTAACTTAACTTCCAATTTCAACCTTAATTTAACCTTAATTAATTTAACCGAATCGAATTTAACTTAACCTAATTTAATTTAATCCCTAACTTAACCTTAACTCTAATCGAATCAATCCTAATTTAATCTAACTTCTAATGAATTAATCCTAACCTAACCTAACTCAATTTAACCTAACCTAACCGAATTTAACCTAACCTAACTTAACCCGAACCTAATTCCTAACCTTTAACTCGAATCTAACTTAATCAACCTAACCTAACCTAACCTAACTTCAACCTAACTTAACCTAACTTAACCTAACCTAACTTAACCTAACTTAATCTAACTTAACCTAACCTAACTTAACTTAATCGAACTTAATCTACCGAATTCAATTTAAATTTAAATCAACTTAACCTAACCTAACTTAACCTAACCTAACCTAACTTAATTCTAACCTAACTTAACTAACTTAATTTAACCTAACTTAACTTAACCTTAATTCTAACTTAACTTAACGAATTAACTTAACCTAATTCTAACTTAATTTAAATTCTAATTTAATTCCTAACTTAACTTAATTCTAATTTAATTTAATTCTAACTCTAATTCTAATTCTAACTTAATTTAATTTAATTTAACTTAACTTAATTTAATTTAACCTAACCTAACTTAATTCTAATTCTAACCTAATCTAATTCCAATTTAATTTAATTTAACCTAATTTAATTTAATTTAATTTAATTTAACTTAACTTAACTTAATCTAACCTAATTCTAACTTTAACTTAACTTAACCTAACTTCTAACTTAACTTAACTTAATCTAACTTAATTCAACTTAAATCAACTTAACTTAATTTAACCTAACTTCTAATCTCTAACTTAACCTAACCTAGATCCTAACCTAACTTAACCTAATTTAACTTAACTTAACCTAATCCAACTCAATCCAATTTAACCTAACCTAACCTTAACTTAACTTAATCCTAACTTAATCCTAACCTGAATTCCAATCCTAACTTAACTTAACCTAACCTAACTTAACTTAAACTCTAACCTAACCTAACTCAACTCTAACCTAACCATCCTAACCTAACCTAAATCAACTTAACTTAACCTAACCTAATCTTCAATCCTAACCTAACTAACTAACCTGAACCTAACCTAACTTAACCTAACCTAACCTAACCTAACCTAACTTAATCTTAACTTAACCTAACTCTAACCTAACCTAACCTAACCTTAACTTAACCTAACCTAACTTAACCTAACTTAACCTAACCCAACCTAACCTAATTTAACCTAATTTAATTTAATTTAATTTAATTCTAACTTAATTTAGAACTTTAATTCTAATTTAATTTAATTTAATCTCTAATTTACCGATTCCAATTCTAATTCTAATTTAACCTAATTTAACTTAATTCCAATCTAATTTAATTTAATTTAACTTAACTTAATCTTAATTTAATCTTTAACTTAATCTAACCTAATTTAATTTAATCTAACTTAATCTGAATTTAACTTAACTTAATTTAACTAATTTAATTTAATTTAATTTAATTTAATTTAACTTAATTTAATTTAACTTAATTTAACCTAATCAATTTAATTTAATTTAATTTAATTTAATTTAATTTAATTTAATTTAATTTAATCAATTTAACTTAATTTAATTTAACCTAACTTAACTTAACTTAACTTAACTTAATCTTAATTTAACTTAATAACTTAACTTAACTTAACTTAATTTAACCAATTTAATTTAATTTAATTTAACTTAATGAATTTAATTTAATCAACTTAACTTACCGACTTAACTTAATCTAACCTTTAACTTACCGACTTAACTTAACTTAATTTAACTTAACTTAACCAATTGTTCGACCTACCGACCTAATTTAATCCTACCGACTTACCGATTTAACTTTAACTTAACTTAACTCAACTTAACTTAACTAATTACCGACTTACCGACCGAATCCTAACTTAACTTAACGAACTTACCGACTTAATCAACTTACCGACTTAACAATTGGACCTAACCGAACTTAACTTTAACTCTAACTTAACTTAACCTAATTCTAACGAATTTAATTCTAATTCTAACCTAATTTTAACTTAACTTAACCTAATTTACCCTAACCTAACTTCTAACTTAATTTCAATTTATCTTAAGTCTCGAATTCTTAACGACCAACTTAATCAATCAACTGAATTTAATTTAATTTAATTTAATTTAATTTAATTTAATTAATTTAATTTAATTCTAATTCTAACTTAATTTAATTTCAACGAATTTAACTTAATTTAACTTAATTTAACTTAACTTAATTTAATTTAATTTAACCTTAACTTAATTTAATTTAATTTAATTTAATTTAATTTAATTTAATTTAGATTTAACCTGAATTTAATTTAATTCTAATTTAATTCATCTTAATTTAATTTAATTTAATTTAATTTAATTTAATTTAACGACGAATTTAATTTAATTTAATTTAATCTTGAATTTAACTTAATTTAATTTAACTTAATTTAATTTAATTTAACCTAACTTAACTTAATTTAACTTAATTTAATTTAATCTAATCCTAACCTAATTTAACCTAAATTTAAATCGAATCAACTTAACTTAACTTAACTTAACCGAATCGAATCCTACCGACTTACCGACCTACCGACTTACCGACTTAACTTAACTTACCGACCTAACTTAACTTACTTAACTTAATCCTAACTTAACTTAACCTAACTTAACTTAATCGACTAACTTAACTTAACTCTAACTTAACTTAACCTAATCCTAACTTAATTCCAACTTAACCTAACCTAACTTTGACTTAATTTAACCTCTAACCTAACCTAACCTAATTCTAACTTAACCTAACCTAACTTAAACTTGTAACCTAATTCCTAACAATTAACCTAACTTAACTTAACCTAACTTAACTTAACTTAACTTAACTTAACGCCTAATCGGACCTAACTTAACTTAATTTAACTTAACTTAACTTAACTTAACTTAACTTAATCAATTTAACTTAATTTAACTTAACTTAATTTAATCTAATTCTAACCTAACTTAATTTAATCCTAACCTAACTTAACCCTAACTTTAACCGACCGACTTACCGACCTAACTTACCGACCTAACTTAACTCTAACCTACCGACTTACCGACCTACCGACTTAATGAATCCTAACCTACCGACCTAAACTTAACCTTAACTTACCGACCTAACTTAACCTACCGACCTAACCTCTAACTTACCGACTTAAATCTACCGATTTAACGAACCTACCGACTTAACCTACCGATTCCTAACTCTAACTTAACTTCTAACTTAACTTAACTTACCGACCTACCGACCTAACTTAATCTCTAAATTGGCCCATCCTAACCTACCGACCTAACCTAACCTAACTTAACCTAACCTAACCTAACTTACCGACCTAACTTAATTTAACCTAACCTTAAATCTTAACTTAACTTCACCTAATTCTAACCTAATTTAACCTAACCTAACCTAACCTTAACTTAATCTAACCTAACCTAACCAACCAATCAATCCCAATCCCAACTTGCAATCGAACGACCCAATCCTAACTTAACCTAACTAATCCTAATCCCAATCTAACCTAATCGGCCCTAATTTAACCTAACTTCCAACTTAATCCAACCTAACTCTAACTTAATCCTAACTTAACTTCAACTTAACCTAACCTAACCTTAACTTAACTCTAACCTAACTTGATTCCTAACCTAACTTAACCTAACTTCTAACTTAACCACTTAACCTTAACCTAACCCTAACTTAATCTAACCTAATCTTCAATCTAATCAACTTCAACCTAACCTAACCTAACCTAACCTAACCTAATCTAACCTAACCTAACCTAACTTTAACTTAACTTAACCTAACCTAACCTAACCTATAATCAACCTAATTCTAACTTAACCTAACTGTAACTTTAACCTAACCTAACTCCTAACTTAACCTTAACTTAACTTAATCTTAACTGTGAATTTAACCTAACCTAACCTAACCTAACCTAACTTAACCTAACCTAACTTAACGAATTTAAATTTAATCAATTCTAATTCTAATTCTAATTCTAATTTAATTCCACCTTGGTCTTTAACGAATTTACCCTAATTCTAACTTAACCTAACCTAATCCTAACCTAAATTTAACCTAATTCCATCCTAACCTATGCCCACCTAACTCAACTTAACTTAACGAATTTAATCAATTCTAACTTAATTCAATCTAACTTAACCTAATTCCAATCCCAACTTAACTTAACTTAACTTAACTTAACTTAATCTCTAACCTAATCAATCCTAACCTAATCTTCAACCTAACTTAATCTAACTTAATCAACTAACCTAACTTGACCTAACCTAATTCCAACGAAACCTAATCCTAACCTAACCTAACCTAACCTAACTTCCACCCAATTTAACCTTAATTTAACCTGGGAACCTAACCTAACCTTAACCTAACCTAATCCTAACTTAACTTTAACTTACGACCTAACTTAACTTAACTTAACCTAACCCACCTAACCTAATTTAATTTAACTTAACCTAATCTAACCTAACCTAACCTAATCTTACACCTAATTTAACCTAATTCAATTTAACCTAACTTAATTTAATTTAACTTAATTTAATTTAACTTAACCTTAACCTAACCTAATCCTAACCTAACCTAACTTAACCTAACCTTACTTTAACTCTAACCTAACTTAACCTAACTTAACTGCAACTTAACTTAACCTAACCTAACTTAACTTAACTTAATCTCAATTTATCTGACCTAATCTAACTTAATCTAACTTAATCAATAACTTAACTTAACTTAACTTAATCTAACTTAATCTTAACGTGTTTCTAATCTTAACTTAACTTAACTTAGCGAATTTAACTTAACTTTAACTTAATTTAATTTAACCCTAATTCTAACTTAATGCACCTAACTTAACTTAATTTAATCTAGAATGCACTTAATCTCTAATTTAGACCAATCTCTAATCTAATTTAATTCTAATTCAATTTAACTTAACTTAATTTAACTTAACCTAATCCTAATCCTAACTTAACTTAACCTAACCTAACCTAATTCCACCAACTTCTAACCTACCGACCTAACTCTAACCTAACCTAACCTAAACTTAACCTAACTTAACTTAACTTAACCTACCGACTTGCCCATACCGACCTAACTTGCACCAACCTAACCTAACCTAACCTAACCTAACCTAACCTAACCTACCGACCTACCGACCTACCGACCTAACGACCTACCGATCAATCTTAACTTAATCTAACGACTAACCTAACCTAACTTAATCGACCAACTAACTCAACCTAACTTAACCTAACTTAACTTAACCTAACCTAACCTAACCTAATCTAACCTAATCTAACTCAACCTAACCTAACCTAACCTAACCTAACCGTAACCTAACTCAATCTACGACCTAACCTACCGACCTACCGACCTACCGACCTACCGACCTACCACCTAACTTAATTCTCCCAACTTAACCTAACCTAATTCTAGAACCTAACTTAATTTAACCTAACCTAATGTAATCTCTAACCTAATTTAATTGTTCTAATTCTAACTTAATTTAACTTAATTTAATTTAATCTAACCTTAACTTAACTTAACCTATAATCCTAACTTAACTTAACCTAACCTAACTTTAATTCCAATCAATCCTAACTCTAACCTAACCTAACTCTAACCTAACCTAATTCGTAATTTAATTCCACCTAATTTAACCTAATCCTAACCTAACCTAATTTAACCTAACTTAATTGGTCTAATTTAACGAATTTAATTTAATTAATTCTAATTTAACTCTAATTTAATTTAATTTAACCTTTAATTTAATTTAATCTTGTCTAATTTAATTTAATTTAACTTAACCTAATGTCTAATTTAATTTAATTCTAACTTAATTTAACCTAACCTAATTTAACTTAACCTTAATTTTAATTATTTAATTTAACGAATTTAATTTAATTTAATTTACCGACCTAATCCTAATTTAACCTAATTTACCGACTTACCGACCTAACTTAATTCTAATTCTACCGACCTAATCCTAACTTAATTTACCGACCTAACTTCCAATTTCTAATTTAACTTAACTTAACTTAACGACCTAACTTAACTTAACTTAACTTAATTCTAATTCTGAATTTAACCTACCGACGCGACTCTACCGACCTACCGACCTAACCTTTAACCTAATGACCTAACCTAACCTAACCTACCGACCTAGACTTACCGACCTACCGACCTACCGACCTAACCTACCGACCTACCGACCTCCACCACCTAACCTACCGACCGAATCAACCTAACCTAACCTAACCTAACCTAACCCAACTGGATTAATTAACCTAACCTAACGAATTTAACCTAACTTCAATTTAACCCAATTTAATTCTAATTCCACCTAACTCTAACTTGCAATCTAACCTAACCTAACTCTGAATCAATCTAACCTAACTTAACTTAATCAACTTCTAACCTAACTAATCAACTTAACCTAATCTAACCTAATCCTAATCCTAACTCTAACCTAACTTAACTTAATCTAACCTAACTTAACCTAATTAACCTAACACCAATCTAACTTGTCAATTCCAATTTGTTCTAATCTAACCTAATCTAACTTTAACTCCTAACTTAATCTAACTTAACCTAACCTAACCTAACCTAACCTTAACCTAATCCTAACCTAACCTAACTCTAACTTAACCTAACCTAACCTAACCTAACCTAACCTTAACCTAACCTAACCTAACCCAACTCTGTCTCAATCTCAACCTAACCCAATCCTGAACCCAACTTAACCTAACCTCCAACCTAACCTAACCTAACTTAATCAACCTAACTTACAACTTCTAAACCTAACCTAACCTAACTTTCAACCTAAACCTGAACCTAACCTCAACTTAACCTAACCCGCAGAACACCTAATCCTAACGAATCTAACCTAACTTAACCCTAACCTAACCTCCAACTCTGAATCCAATCAATCCTAACCTAACCTAACCTTAACGCTCAATCCTAACCTTAACCTAACCTAACTTAACTTAACCTAACCTAACCTAACCTAACTTAATCCTAACTTAACCTTAACCTAACCTAACCTAACCTAACCTAACTTAATCCTAACTTAACCTAACCTAACCTGAACTTAACCTAACCTAATCTAATCTTTAATCCTAACCTAACCTAACCTAACCTAACTTAACTTAACCTAACTTAACTTAATCCTAATCAACTCTAACCTAACCTGACCTAACTTCGACCTAACTTCTAACTCTAACGAATTTAACTCTAACTTAACCTAACTTAATCTAATTCTAATTCTAACTTAACCTAATTTAATTTATAACTCTAATTTAATTCCTAACTAAATTTAACTTAACCTAATCTCTAACTTAATTCTTAATTCCGTAATCAATCTAACCTAACCGATTCCACCTAACCTTAATTTAATCTCTAACCTAACTTAATCCTAACCTCAACCAATCAACTTAACTTAACTTAACCTAATTAACCTAACCTAACCTAACCTAACCTAACTAACTAATCCTAACTTAACTCTAACCTAACCTAATCTATATCTGAACTTTCAACTTAACTGGAATCTAACTTAACCTAACTCCAACCTAACTTAACCTAACCTAACCTCTAGGACTTCAACCTAACTTAATCCTAACTTAACTTAACTTAATCTAACCAACCTAACTTAATCCTAACCTAATCTCTAACCTAACTTAACCTAACCTAACTTAACCTACCGACCTAACCTAACTTAAACTTCTAACTTAACCTAACTTAACTTTAACCTAACCTAACCTAACTTAATCCTAACTTAATTTAACGAATTTGAATTTAACCTAACTTAACCTAACCTAACTTAATTTAACTTAACCTAATCAACTAATTTAACTTAATTCTTAACTTAACTTAACTTAATTTAACGAATTAATCTCTTAATCGGAATTACCGACCTAACTTAACGAATCTAACTTAACCTAATTTAACTTAACTTAACCTACCGGATCGAATTGACCATTCGACCGACCGACCGACCGACCGACCGACCGACCGACCGACCGACCGACCGACCGACCGACTTAATTCACTTAACCTAATTTAACCTAACTTAACGACCTAACCTAACCTCTAACCTCAACCTAACTTAATCCTAATCCTAACTTAACTTAACCTAACCTAACCTAACCTTAATTTAATTCGTAACCTAACCAATCAACTTAACTTAACCTAATCAATTCAACGAACCTAACCTAACCTAACCTAACCTAACTTAACCTAACGCTTAATTTGACCTACGACCTAACTTAACTTAATCCTAATCCTAACCTAATTTAATCTCTAATCTCTAACTTAACTTCTAACCTAACTTAACCTAATTCTTAACTTCCAACTTAACCTAATTCCTAATCCTAACCTAACTAACTCTAACCTAACCTAACTTGTAACCTAACCTTAACCTAACCTAACCTAACCTAACTTTAACTTAATTTAACCTAACTTAAACCTGTTCGGCACCTAACTTAACCTAACCTAATTTAACCTAACCTAACCTAACCTAACCTAATTCTAACTTAATTTAACTTAACCTAACCTAACCTAATTTAACCTAATCAATCTTAACTTCAACTTCAATTTAATTTAATCCAACCTAACTTAACCTAACCTAACCTAACCTAACCTAATCCTAACCTAACTTAACTTAATTTAACTTATCTGACCTAATCCTAATTTAACCTAACCTCAACCTAACTTAACCTAACTTCAATCCTAACCTCTAACTTAACTTAACCTAATCCTAACCGGTAACTTAACCCAACCTAACCTAACCTAACCTTAACCTAACCTAACTTAACCTAACGACTTAATGACCTAACTTAACCTAATTCCTAATCTTGAACTTGTTTTAACCTAATCTAATTTATTGCATCCTAATTCTTAACCTAATCCTAATCTCTAATTTAACTTAATTTAACCTAACTAATCAATCCTTAACTTCTAACTTAATTCGACCCAATTTGCCTAACTTAACTTAACCTAACTCTAACTTAATCTAACCTAATTCTAATTCTAACTTAACCTAATCAACCTAATTTAACTTAACCTAATCTCCAACTAACTTAACTTAACTTAACTTAATCAATCCTAATCCTAACTTAACCTAACTCCTAATCCTAACTTAACTTAACTTAACTTAACCTAACTTAATCTAATCTAATCTAACTTAACTTAATCGAACCTAATCTAACGACCGGGACCGGGACCGACCGACCGACCGACCGACCGGGACCGACCGGGACCGACCGGACCGACCGACCGGACCGACCGACCGACCGACCGACCGAATGAATTTAATTTAACGACCGACCGGGACCGACCGACCGACCGACCGACCGACCGACCGACCGACCGACCGACCGACCGACCGACCGACCGACCGACCGACTGACCGACCGACCGACCGACCGACCGACCGACCGACCGACCGACCGACTGACCGACCGACCGACCGACCGACTAACCTAACTCTACCGACTTAACTTACCGACCTACCGACCTACCGATCCTACCGACTTACCGACCGATTAATTCTAATCAACTCTAACTTCAACCTAATTTAACCTAACCTAACCTAACCTAATCCTAACCTAACTTAATTTAATTTAATTCTAACCTAACCTAACCTAACCTAACTTAACTTAATTTAACCTAACTTAATTTAACTTAATCCTAATTTAATTTAACTTAACTTAATCCTAACTTAACTTAATTTAACCTAACTTAGACCTAACTTGAATTTAATCTCTAACTTAATCTTAACTTAATCTCTAACCTAACTTCTAACCTAATCTAATTTAACCTGAACTTAATCCTAACTTAACTTAACTTAATTTAACCTACCGACCGACCGACCACCTAATTTAACGACGTAATTTAACCTAACTTATTAACCTAATCCTACCGACTCTAATTTAACCTAACCTAACTTAACTTACCTAATCTAACTTAACTTAACTTGAACTTAATCTAACTTAACTTAACCTAACCCAACGAATTTAACTTAACTTAATCCTCAACTTAACTTAATTTAATTTAACTTAACTTAACCTAACCTAATTCTAACCTAACTTAACTCAATCTCTAACCTAATTTAACCTCAATTTAACCTTAAACCTAACCTAATTTAACCTAACTTAACCTTAACCTAACCTAACCTAACTTAACCTAACCTAATCCTAATCCTAACCTAACCTAACCTAACCTCAATTAACCTAACCTAACCTAACCTAACTTAACCTAATCTAACCTAAATCGACTAACTTGTCTAACCTAACTTCAATTTAACCTACTCTAATTAACCTTAACCTAACCTAAATTGCCCTAACTTCTAACCTAACCTAACCTAATTCTAATCAATCTAACCTTCTAATTCAATTTAACTTAACCTAACTTAATTCCAATTCTAACTCTAATCTAACTTAACCTAACTTAACTTAACCTAACCTAATTCTTAACTTAATTCTAATTCTAACTTAATTCCCTAACTTAACTTAATCCTAATTCCTAACCTAATTAACTTAACCTAACTTAACTTAACTGTAATCCTAACCTACACCCTAATTCTAACCTAACTTAACCTAACCTAATCAACTCTAATCTAACTTAATTTAACTTAACCTAACTCTAACTTAATTCCTAACTTAGAATTCCATCCAACCTAACCTAATCAACTTAACCCACCTAACTCTAATCCTAACCTAACTTAACCTAATCAACCTAACTTAACTTAACCTAACTTAACTTAACCTAACCTAATCTAATCTAATTCCACCTAACTTACCGAACGACCGACCGACCGACCGACCGACCGACCGGGACCGACCGACCGACCGGTCTGGACCGACCGACCGAACGACCGACCGACCGGACCGACCGACCGACCGACCGACCGACCGACCGGACCGACCTAATTCCTAATCCTAATTTAATTCCTAATCAACTTAACGACCTAATTTCCAACTTAATTCTAACTTGTCCTAACTTAACCTAACCTAATTTAATTCACCTAATTCTAACTTAACTTAATTTAATCTAACCTAACTTAACTTAATTTAACCTAACTTAACCTAATTTAACTTAAACCTAACCTAACTTAACCTTGCACCTAACCTAACTTAACCTAACCTAATCAATCTAACTTAACCTAACCTAACTTGGTACCTAACCTAATCAACTTAACCTAACCTAACTCAACTTAACCTAACTTAACTTGTGCAATCCTAACTTAAATTTAATTTCTAATTTAATTTAATCAATTTACCCAATTTAATTCTAATTCTAACTTGACCAATTTAACCTAAATCAATTCCAATTCCAATTTAATCCCACCTAATCCTAACCAATTTAATTCCCACCTAACCTAATTCCTAATTCTAACTTAATTCCTAACTTAACCTAACCTAATTTACCTAATCTCCACTCTAACCTAACCTAACTTAACCTAACCTTAACTTAACCTTAATCCTAACTTCAACTTAACCTAACCTAACCCTAATCCTAACCTAACCTAACTCAATCCTAACCTAACCCTAACTCTAACCTAACCTAACCTAACCTAACCTAACCTAACCTAACCTAACCTAACCCAATCAACTAACCTAACCTAACCTCAACCTAACCTAACCTAACTTGATCCAACCTAACTTAACCTAACTTAACCTAACCTAACCTAACCTCAACCTAACTTAACTTAACCTAATCAACGAATCTAACCTAACCTAACCTAACTTAACTTCAATCTAATCTAACTTAACTCAATTTAATCTAACCTAACTTAACTTAACCTAACCTAACCTAACCTAACTCAACCTAACCTAATCCTAACCTAACTTAACCTAACTTAACCTAACCTAACCTAACCTAATTTAACCTAATTCTAACTTAACCTAACCTAACCTAACTTAACCTAACTTAATCCTAACCTAATCCTAACTTAACTTAACCTAACCTAATCCTAACCTAACCTAACTTAACCTAACCTAACCTAATTCTAACTTAATTCTAATTTAATTCTAATTTAATTCTAATTTAACGAATTTAACCTAATTCTAATTTAATTTAACTTAATTTAATTTAATTTAATTTAACCTAACTTAATTTACCGACTTCCAACTTACCGATTTACCGATCCTAACTTAACTTAACTTAATCTTAATCTAATTTAATCTCAGAATAACTCTACCGATCCTAACCTAATCGACCGATCCTACCGACCTACCGATCAATTTCACCGATTCAACCTACCGACCTACCGACCTAATCGACCGCTAACCTAAATCTAACCTATTCGACCTACCGACCTAATGACCTAACTTAACTTAACTTAACTTAACCTTAACCTAACCTAACCTAACCTAACTCTAAACCTATTCGACCTAACGACTCAATTAATTTAACCTAACGACTAACCCAATTTAACCTAACCTAACTTAACCTACCGACCTAACCTAACCTAACTGTAACCTAACCTACGACCTAACCTAACCTAACTTAACCTAACCTACGACCTAACCTAACCTATTGACCTAACGACTAACCTAACCTAACCTAACCTAATCCTAACTCAACCTAACTCCAACTCAATTTAACCTAACTCAACCTAACCTAACCTTAACCTCCAACCTAACTCAACCTAACTTAACCTATCAGACCTAACCTAACCTAACCTAACTAACTTAACCTAACCTAACTTAACTTAACTTAACTTAACCTAACCTAACTTAACTTAACTCTTCAACTCTAATCTAACCTACCGATCCTAACCTAACCTAACTTAACCTGTTCAACTTAACCTTCAAACCAAACCTTAACCTAACTTAACCAAATTCTTAACGACCTTAACTCTAACCTTAACCTAATCCTAACCTAAACCTAACTCTAACTTAACCTAACTTAACCTAATTTAGAACTTAATTTACCAGACTTAATCAACGAATTCTTAAACTTAATCGACCGACCGACCGACCGAATGAATTGACCTAACCGACCGACCGAATCTCGACCGACCGACCGACCGACCGACCGACCGACCGACTGACCGACCGACTTAACCTAATTCCTACCGACTGACTAACCGACCGACCGACCGATCCGACCGACCGATTTAACTTAACTTACCGACCGACTCTACCGACTTAATTTAACCTAACCTAATCTCTAACCGACCGATCCTACCGACTCTAACCGAATCCTACCACTTAACCTAACCTAACCTAACCTAACCTAACCTAACCTACCGACCTACCGACCTACCGACCTACCGACTAACCTAACCTAACTTACTGACCTAACGACTAACTCCAATCACCGACCTAACCTAATTCCTAACCTAACTCAATCTTAACCTAACCTAACCTAACCTAATCCAACCTAACCTAACCAATTCTAACTTAACTTAATTTAACCTAACCTTAACCTAACTTGCACCTAATCAATCAACTTGTTCTAATCTCCAACCTAACCTAATTTAACTTAACCTAACCTAACTCAACCTAACTCTAACTTAACCTAACCTAACCTAACCTAACTTAACCTAACCTAACCTAACCTAACCTCCAACCTAACCTAACCTCAACCTAATAACCTAACCTAACCTAACCCAATTCCAACCTAACCTCCAACTCAACTCAACCTAATTTCTAACCTAACCTAACCTAACCTAACTTATTCTACCTAACCTAACCTAACTTAACTCTAACCTAATCAACTTAACTCTAACCTAACCTTAACCTAACCTAACTTAACTTAACTTAACCTTAATTTAACCTAATTTAACTTAACTTAACTTAATCTAACCTAACCTAATTTAATCTAACCTAACCTAACCTTAACTTAACCAATTTAACCTTAATTTACCTTAACCTAATCTTAACCTAACCTAATTCCTAACCTAATTCTAACCTTAACTCTCAATTTAACCTAACCTAACCTAACTTCCAACTTAACCTAACCTAACTTGAATTCCCAATTTAATCAACCTAACTTAACCTAATCCTAACTTTAACCTAACTCTAACCTAATCCTAACCTAATCCCACCCACCTCCAACTTAATTTAACCTAACCTAACTTAACTTAACCTAACTTAACCTAACCTAACTTAACCTAACCTAACCTAACCTAATCCTAACCTAACCTAATCCTAACTTAACTTAACTTGTCTAACTTAATCTAACCAGCCTTAATCTAACTTAACTTAATCCTAATCTCTAATTCCTTAATCTAACCTAAATTCTAACGTTAATTCTAACCTAACTTAACCTAACCTAATTCCTAATCTAACCTAATCCTAATCCTAACTTAACCTAATTTAACAACTTAACCTAACCTAATCCTAACCTAATTAATCAATCTGCTTAATTTAACCTAACTCTAACTTCTAACTTAACTTAATCCTAATTTAATTCCAATCCTAACTTAATCCTAACTTAACTTAACTTAATCCTAACTCTAACCTTAACCTAACTTAACTAACCTAATCCAATCGACCTAACTCTAACCTAACCTTCAATCCTAACCTGTAACTTAAATTGCACCTTAACTCTAACTCTAAATTTAATTCCATCTAACTCTAACCTAACCTAACCTAACCTAACCTAACCTAATTTAATTTAACCTAACCTAACCTAACCTAATTCTTGCAATCTAACTTAACCTCTAATCACCTCTGTAATTCCAACCTAACCTAACCTAACCTAACCTAACCCAACCTAACCTAACCTAACCTAACCCAACCTAACCTAACCTAACCTAACCTAACCTAACCTAACCTAACCTAACCCAACTTAACCTAACCTAACCTAACCCAACTTAACCTAACCTGGCCCAACCTAACCTAACCTAACCTAACCTAACCTAACCTAACCTAACCTAACCTAACCTAACCTAACCCAATTTAACCTAACCTGGCCTAACCTAACCTAACTTAACCTAACCTAACCTAACCTAACCTAACCTTAAACCTAACCTACCTAACCTAACTCAACCTAACCTAACCATAACCTAATTTCTAACCTAACCTAACCTAGAACTTAACCTAACCTAACCTAACCTGTTCAACCTGTAACCTAACCTAATCCTAACCTAACCTAATCCCACCTAACCTAATCCTAACCTAACTTAATCTCTAATCTCTAACCTAACTTAACTTAACCTAACCTAACTTAACCTTAATCCTAACTCCATCTTAACTTAATCCTAACTTAACCTAACCTAATCGACCTAACCTAACTTTAATCGACCCTAACTTAACCTAACGAATTTAATTCTAATCCTAATCGACCCTAACCTCAACTTAACTTAACCTAACTTAACCTAACCTAACCTAATCCTAACTTAATTCCATCCTAACCTAATCCTAACCTCAACTTAATCTCTTAACCTAACTTCTAACTTAACCTAACCTAACCTAACTTAATCCTAATCCTAACCTGAACTTAACCTAACTTAACCTAACCTAACCTAACCTACATCCTAACCTGAACTTAACCAATTCAACCTAATCCTAATTTAACCTAATCCTAACCAATTTAACCTAACCTAACCTAACCTAACCTAACCTACCGACCTACCGACCTACCGACCTACCGACCTACCGACCTACGACCTAACCCAACCTAATCCTAACTCAACTCAATCCAACCTAACCTAACGACTAACTTAACTTAACCTAACCTAACCTAACCTAACCCAACCTAACCCAACTCTACCCACTTAACCTAACCCAACCTAACCTACCGACCTAACCTAATTTAACCTAACCTAACCTAACCTAACCTAACCTAATTTAACCTAACTCAACCCAACTCAATCCTAACCTAACCTAACTTAACTTAATCCTAACTTAATCCTAACCTAACCTCCAACCTAACCTAACCTAACCTAACCTAACCTAACCTAACCTAACCTAACCCAATCCTAACCTAATCCTAATCCTAACCTAACCTAACCTAACCTAACCTAACCTAACCTAACCTAACTTAACCTGAACTTAACCTAACCTAACCTAACTTAATTTAACCTAACCTAACTTAACCTAATTTATCCTAACGGTTCTAACTTAACTTAATCCTAACTTAATTTAACTTAACTTAACTTAACTTAACTTAATTTTAACTTAATCGAATTTAATTTACCCTAATTTAACCTAATCTAACTTAATTTAACCTAATTTAACCTACCTAACCTAATTTAACCTAATCTAATTTAATTTAACTTAATTTAACCTAACTTAACTCTAGACCTAACCTAACCTAACCTAACCTACCGACCTAACGACTAACCTACCGACCTAACTTCAACTTAACCTATCGACCTAACGACTAACCTACCGACCTAACTTCAATCTCTAACTTAACCTAATCTAACCTAACCTAATCGACTAACCTAACTTAACTTAATTCTTACCGACGAACCTAACCTAACCTAACGACTAACTTAACCTAACCTAACGACTAACCTAACCTACCGACCTAACCTAACCTAACTTAACTTAACCCTAATCTTAACCTAACTTAACCTAACCTCAACCTAAATCCCTAACCTAACCTAACTTAACCTGTTCAACCTAACCTAACCTAACCTAATCCTAACTCTAACCTAACTTAACTTAATCCTAATCCTAACCTAACCTAACTTAATCCTAACTTAACCTAACTTAACTTAACCTCAACCTAACCTAATCCAACCTAACTGTCTAACCTAACCTAACCTAATTCCTAATCTAACTTAACCTAATCCTAACTTAACCTAACCTAACCTAACTTAAATTCTAACCCAATTCTAATTCTAATTTAATTTAACCTAACCTAATTTCAACCTAACCTTCAATTGTCTTAATTTAATTTAACCTAACTTAACCTAACTTAACCTAACTTAACCTAACTTAACCTAACCTAACCTAATTTAACCTAACCCAATTTAACCTAATTTAATTTAATTTAATTTAATTTAATCCTTAATTTAACCTAATCCTAACCTAATTTAACTTAACCTAACCTAACCTAACTTAATTTAACTTAACTTAACCAACTTAACCTAACTTAACCTAATTCCAACTTAACTTTAACTTAACCTAATCTAACCTAACCTAATTTAATTTGGAATCACCCCAACCTAACCTAACCTAATTCCTAACCTAACCTAATTTAATTCTTAACCTAACCTAACCTAACCTAACTTAACTCTAACTTAACCTAATCTAATTTCGGAATTTAATTTAACCTACAACTAATCGACCTAACCTAACCTAACTTAACCTAACCTAACCTAATTCCCTAACTTAGACCTCAACTTAATTTAATTTCAACTCTAATTCCTAATCCTTAATCTCTAATCCTAACCTAACCGTAATTTAACTCAACCTAACCTAACTCAACCTAATTCCTAATCCTAACTTCTAACCTAATCCTAACCTAATCCCACCTAACCTAACCTAACCTAACCTAACCTAACCTAACTTAACCTAACCTAACTTAATCTCTAACCTAACTTAACCTAACCTAACTTCTAACTCTAATCCTAACTCTCAGACCTAACCTGTTCAATCCTAACCTAATCCTAACTCTAATTTGGACCTAACCTAATTCCCAATTCCAATTCTAACGAACTAACCTAACTTAACCTAACTTAACCTAACCTAATTCTAATCCTAATTTCTAACCTAACCTAACCTAACCTAACCTAATTTAATTTAACCTCAACTTAACCTATCCTAACCTAATTCCTAATCTCTAATTCTTAACCTAACCTAATCCTAACCTAACCTAACCTAACTTAACCTCAACCTAACCTCTAACTTCCAATCCTAACCTAATCCTAACCTAACTCTGAACCTAACCCAATCCTAACCTAACCTAACCTAACTCTAACCTAATCCTAACCTAACTTCTAACTTAACCTAATCCTAACTTAACTTAACCTAATCTCTAACTTAACCTAACCTACCGACCTACCGACCTAACCTACCGACCTACCGACCTAACCTAACCTAACCTACCGACCTACCGACTCTAACTTAATCCTAACTTCACCGACCTAACCTAACCTAATCCTACCGACCTAACACTAACCTACCGACCTGAACTTACCGACTTAACTCAACCTACCGACCTACCGACCTACCGACTTACCGACCTACCGACCTACCGACCTACGGATCGACCTAATCCCAACCTAACCTTAACCTAACCTAACCTAACCTAACCTAACCTAACCTCCAACCTAACCTTAACCTAACCTAACCTAACCTAACCTAACCTAACTTAACCTAACCTAAGTCCTAACCTAACCTAACCTAATCCTAATCCTAATCCTAACCTAACCCAATCCTAACCTAACCTAACCTCAACCCAACCTAACCTAACCTAAATTTGACCTAATTTACCTAATTCCGTAATTTAACCTAATCTCTAATTTACCTAATTTAACTTAATCTCTAACTTAATTTATTCCCACCTAACTTAACTTCTAATTCCTAACTTAACTTCACCCCACCTATAACTTAATTTAATCCTAACCTAACCTAATTCCACCTAACGAATTTAATTTAACCTAACCTAACCTAACCTAACCAATTTAATTTAACTTAATTTAACTTAATTTAATTTAATTTAACGAATTTAATTCTAATTCTAAGGAATTTAACCTAACCTAACCTAACCTAATTTGAATTTAACCTAACGGGACTAACCTAACGACTTTAGACCTTACCGACCTAACCTACCACCTACCGATCTCTACCGACCTACCGACCTAATCCTAACCTAACCTACCGACCTACCGACCTAACCTAATCGACCAATTTCAACCTAATCCTAACCTAATTTAACCTTAATCTTAACCTAATCAACTAACCTAACTTCAACTTAACCTAATTTAATTTCTAACTTAACCTAATTTAACTTAATTTAATCTAACTTAATTTTCTAACTTAATTTAATTTAACTTTTAACTTAATTTAATCCTAACTTAACTTACCGACTTACCGACCGACCGACTTACCGACCTACCGACTTACCGACTTACCGACCGACCGACTTACCGACCGACCGACCGACTGACCTACCGACTTACTGGACCTACCGACCGAATTTGACTTACCGACTTATCGACGACTACCGACTTACCGACGGTCTACCGACTTACCGACTTACCGACTTACCGACAATTCTAATTTGCCTCTAACCTAACCTAACCAACTTACCGATTTCTAATTTAACTTAACTTAACTTAATCTAATTCTAACTTAACTTGTTCGAATTCTAATTCCAACTTAACCTAACCTAATCCTAACTTAATCCTTAACCTAACCTAACCTAACCTAACCTCAACTTAACCTAACCTAACTCTAATCTAACCTGAACAATCTAACCTAATCTAACCTAACTTAACCTAATCCTAATCCTAACTTAACCTAACTTAATCCAACCTAATCACCTAACTCAACTTAATCCTAACCTAACTTAACCTAACAACTTAACTTAACCTAACCTAACCTAACCTACCGACCTACCGACCTAACCTAACCTATCGACCTACCGATCAATTCTACCGACTCTACCGACGACCTAACCTAACTCGACCGACCTAACCTAATCGCTAACCTACCGACCTACCGACTTAACTTCCAACTCATTTAACCTACCTAACCTAACTTAATCCCAACCTACCGATTCTAATTCTAACCTAACGACCTAACCTAACTAATTTAATTCTACGACCTACCGACCTAACCTACTGGACCTAACCCAACCTATTCGACCTACCGACCTACCGACCTAACAGCTAACCTAACGACTAACCTAAATCAACCTACCGACCTACCGACCTACCGACCTACCGACCTACCGACTTCCACCGACCTACGGACTTATTCGACCTACCGACCTACCACCCTAACCTAACCTACCGACCTAACCTACGACCTAACGACTAACCTAACCTACCGACCTAGACCTACCGACCTAACTCAACCTGGACTGGACTTAACCTAACCTAATCTCAACCTACCGACCTACCGACCTACCGACCCAATCTAACCTAACCGTAATTCCTAACCTAACCTAACCTAATCTCTAACCTAACCCTAACCGTAACCTAACCTAACCTAACCTAATTCCTAACCTAACCTAATCCTAATCTCTAACCTAACCTAACCTAACCTAACCTAACGACCCTAATTCCCACCTAACCCCACCTAACTTAACTTAACCTAATTCCCTAATCCTAATTTAACTTGTTCGAACAACTTAATCCTAATCCTAATTCCTAATTCCTAACCTGTAACCTAACCTAACCTAACCAATCAATTTAACTTAACTTAACTTAATCTCTAACCTAACCTTAATTTAATCAACCTCAATCCTAACCTAACTCTAACCTAACCTAACCTAACCTAACCTTCAATTCCTAACCTCCAACCTAACCTAACCTAACTTAACCTAATCCTAACCTAACCTAACCTAACCTAACCTAACCTAACCTAACTTCTAACCTGTTAACCTAACCTAACCTAACCTAACCTAACCTAACCTAACCTAACCTAACCTAACCTAACCTAATCCTAATCAACGAATCAATCAACCTAACCTAACCTAACCTAACCTAACCTAACCTAACCCAACCTAACCTCCAAATCCTAACCTAACCCAACCTAACGAATTTAACCCCTAACCTAACGATCTAATCCCAACTCAACCTAACCCTAACCTAACCTAACCTAACCTAACCTAACTCTAACCTAATCCTCAACCTAACTCTAACTCAACCTAACTCCAACCTAACCTAACCTAACCTAACCTAACCTAACGACCTAACCTAACCTAACCTAACCTAATCTAACCTTCTAACCTAACCTAACCAATCAACCTAACCTAATCTCTAACCTAACCTGAACCTAACCTAACCTAATCCTAACCTAACTCTAACTTAACCTAACTTAACCTAACTTAACCTAATTCTAACTTAACCTAATTTAATTCTAACTTAATTTAACCTAACCTAACTTAATTTAATCTAACCTAACCTAACCTGGGAATTTAACCTAACCTAACTTAATCGCATCCTAACTTAATTTAATCCTAACCCTAACCTAATTTAACCTAACCTAACCTAACCTAACCTAACCTAACCTAACCTAACCTAACCTAACCTAACCTAACCTAACCCTAACCTAATTTCTAAGTCTTAACCTAACCTAACCTTCCAACCCTAACCTAAACTTGGGTTCTAACCTAACCTAACCTAACCTAACCTAACCTAACCAATTTAACTTAACCTAACCTAATTCTTAACCTAATCCTAACCTAACCTAACCTAATCCTAACCTAACCTAACCTCCAATCCTAACTTAACCTAATCCTAACCTAACCTCAACTTAACCTCAACCTAATTTAACCTAACTTAACCTGAATTTAAACCTAATTTTAATTCCAATTTAACTTAACCTAACCTAACTCTAACCTAACCTAACCTAACCGTAACCCAACCTAACCTAACCTAACCTCGCAACCTTCAATCCTTCCAACCTAACCTAACCTAACCTAACCTAACCTAATCCTAATTTGTCCACACTAACCTAACCTAACCTAACCTAACCTAACCTAACCTAACCTAACCTAACTAACTAACCTAACCTAACTTACCACCGGTAACCTAACGAACTAACCTAACCTAACCTAATCTCTAACTTAACCTAACCTAACCTAACCTAACTTAATCCAACCTAACCTAACCTAACCTAAACTTAACTTAACTTTAACTTAACCCAACTCTCTAATCAACTTAACCTAACTTAAATCCTAACCTAACTTAATTCTTAGGACCTAACTCTAACCTAACCTAACCTAACTTAACCTAACCTAACCTAACCTAACTTAATCCTAACCTAACCTAACCTAATCCTAACCTAACTTAACTTAATCCTAACCTAACTCTAATCCTAACCTAATTCAATTCTAACTTAACCTAATCCTAATCCTAACCTAACTTAATCTAACTTAATTGTCCAACGAATTGAACGAACGAATTGCAACTTCCAACCTGAATCAACTTAACTCAACCTAACCTAACCTAACTCAACTCAACCCAACCTGGAATTTAACTTGTAACCTAACCTTTTTTTTTTTTTTGGGTAGAAGAACCTGCTAGCACTGGCCCCAGGTACCGGTTCTACCCTTCCCCGGGAGTGTGGGATTTTCCCCCACCAGGCACAGACCCCGCTCTGTCCTCTCCGCGTACGAAGTGACAGGACAGCATCTGCTGTCTCCTGATCAGGGCGGACCGCACTAAAAACCACCGCTTTTTCTCCGCCGACGCACCCGGAAATCTTCCTTAGCGGAAGGTACATCTTGGTGCGCCGGTTTTACTCTTGCCTCCTACTCTTGCTCTCTAGCTCTTTCCTTTCTTTCTTTTCTTTTATAATTTTCGTTATTGCTTCCCACTAACTACAGTTAAATAACTTCTTATTTTGTATAGTCGGCCTTATTATCCTGTTTGGGTCATCTAACGAAAATCCCAATTCCAGATGTAACGCGTTTCTCTCTTTTGAATACACAGGACATTTGGCAAAACGGCGTGCACGCATCATCCACCACTCCACACTCATGGCACAGGTCATCCCTCGTTTGCATTCCCGTACGTATACGATCTAAATGACCCGTGTGCCCCGTTAAAAACTGTGTGAGAGCAGTTGGTGCGCCTATGCGCACACTTCATACGCCATTCGCGCACATCCGGAATTAGGGTTCTCGTCCAAACCCCCCTTACAAGTCTCTGCTTCCCACTGCCTTTGCCATTCTTCAAGCCGCTTTTCTCTCTTTCTATTCTGACTGATCTCTCAACACCGTTACCCCTTCTATGTATTCTAACCCTCTCCCCCCGCCAGGATATGTACCGGTACAGCCCCGCCACAACTTGCAACGCGATTGGTCGTAAACGGTTCTGTACGCGCTCACATACCCTGATCAGAGGTTTTCTCCTGGGCCGCTAAGCAGCATATTCTCGTATTTCTTTTCCTTCCAGGACCTCAATATACCATACCGGAGCCCCGTACAGCAAGATTGATTGAATCGATTGTAGAATCATTGTTCTTTTAAGGTTTTCCGGGACCCCCTATATTCGGCATGATCTTCTGTATAGCTGAGGTCCTGTCTTCTGATTTTTAACTGCTGCTTCTATGGTGCCTCCTAAAGGTCATTCTTGGTCATCGAAAGTTACTCCTAGGTATTTTACACTTTTCTGGGGACTAATTACGGTGTTTAAATTTAAATGTTATCCCTTCTTCTGTTTCTTGGTCCTCTCAAAATTATCACTTCTGTTTTATCTACTGCCAGTCTCTAAATCATTTGACTCTGCCATCCACTTCCCGATGTTTTCCATTGTTTTATTTACTTCTTTATCTATTATACCCTAATTCATATTATCTTCCACTATTGAGGGCAAGGTCGTCTGCATGTATGCGACTGATTTTACCCTTTTCTTCATTTTTTGTTTCTGAGTACCCCGTTGTATACAAGATGTTCCAAAGGGTGGGTCCCAGGACTGACTTTGGGGTACTCCAGTAGCACAGTCATATTCCATTTTCTTCTTCTTCTAGTGACGCATACGCTTCTGCCAGTGAGATAGTCCTTAATCATGTTCTTTAAATAAACTGGGGCCCCTATTTCTTCTAATCTTCGTGAACGATGAGACCCCCAGTTTGCAGGAGTTGAAAGGCAAGTTTTTAACATCGAAGAGAATAAGGACTACCCACCTCCACATTTATATTATTCTCTTGCCGCGTCTTTTCACAACCACAACGCGGCATCGACCTGCTGAACGACCTTTTTCTAAAACCGTATTGGTTATCGGATAGAGCCCTCCTAGTGGCCAATACGCCCTCCAGCCGCCTTTTTAGGAGAACTTTAAAAAATTTCCCCATGCAGTCATAGTTACATATTGGCCTATAGGAGGCGGGTGAATCGGGGGTTTCCCTGGCTTAAGCAGAAGCGTTAAATTCGCTTCCTTCAAACATCCGGAGAAAACTCTTGTATTCTTGCCAGTAGATCATTAAATATTTTCTTTATTAAACCCGGTTTCTTTTTTATCATTATTTTTGAGTGCCTCTGGTGGCAAGCCATCCGGGCCGGGAGCTTTGCCTCTGTTTGATCCTCTTTCCCCAGCGCTTTTTATCTCCTCGTCTGTAAATTCCTCTATATCCGCAGTAAATTCTTTAATAAATATATTCGGGCTGTTTCTCCGGGAAAGAGGAGCTTCGCCGGAGTCCCAGCGCTGGTCCTCCGTTTTAACCTATATGGAGCGATGACGTTTAGGGTCTTCATAAGTTATCTTGTACAAAGCGTCGCCCCATATATCATTTTTCCAGGGATCATCACATAGGCCTTGCCACTTGACTCTTTTGCTTTTCCTTCATTGTTTTATTTAATTTCTTCTTTAGTTCTTTGTATTTTACATTTTTAGCTTCGCAGGTGCCCTGGCAGTTTTCTCGTGTATTCCCATGCGAGCTCTGAGTGCACTTCTCCTTAGATCTTCTATCTCATCGTTCCACACCAGTAGGGGACTTTCCAGGTTTTCCTGAGTTTTCTTGGTAGCCAACTCATGCGCTGTTCTTATGGCATCCCTGAGCTGGCCAAAGTCAGCCACTTGTTCGTCTTCAATCCGACCATTGACTTCCGACAGGTAGGTTTTTTGTTAAAACTAGTTGTGTTTCTACCCATCGACCTTCTATTAGTCCCCCTCAACCTCGTATGTGATAAAAACCGTGATGGGTAAATAGCTGAGCTCGTCGAGGACATCCCAGTTCTTGATATGCCTGTACAGCCCATCGCTCGCCAAAGTCACATCTATATGACTCTGGCTAATACCCCTCCTCTGAATGTGGGCTTATTTATTGTTTAGAACCTGTAAATCTGAGCTGGGCTATCCATTCGTTTCCACAGCTCTCCCCTTTTAAATGTCATTTTTGGGGAGAGCCCACTGTATGGATTTGGCATTGATGTCCCCACAACAATCACTCTTCTCTTACCCGTAGCAGCCATCATTATTTCGTCAACAATTTTTTATAGACTTTAAACTTGATGTTTGGAGATATATAACAAACGATCAGAGTCACAAGCCTTTTAATTCTATAATTAAAAAACCTTTCCTCTTCTCGACGTGCCACATACCCCCACATCTTTGTTGCAGCAAATAATACCGCTACGTTCTTTAAGGGAGTCTTGTACCCATCCATTTCCCGAGGTGATCTTCTTATTTGGTTCAGGAAACAATGAGCAGATCGATGTCGAGCATAATGGATTTTGCGTTGATAATACATCGTGTGGCTGCTCTTGCTCTGCCCACGTTTACCTACAAAAATCCTTATTCCGGGATTTTTAATTTTGAGAGCCATCGAGAGTCAGTCCCTACGAGAGTATCTCTAAATATATGAATAAATAAATAAATAAAATAAATAAGATAATAAATAACACACAAGTATATATAGACGTACACAAAGTATACTGGACAAAGACAACAAGAATAAACCTTAATATATATAAATAAAAAAGATAAAAATTATAAAAAGAGGAAATTTACGCTGTATAGGTGCGTACCCGTTTGTAAATATAAAAATGTACAATAAAGATACATGGAATAAAAGAAGTAAAAATATATAAAAAGAGGTAAAAAGAATATACTGTATAGGGCATACCCGTTTGTATAAATAAAAGTGTAAATATAAAACCTCTGAGCTGCCAGTATATATGGGCTCGTAAAATACACTAAACTAAAAAAATATAGAATAGGTAATAAAAGGGATAAAAAAGATAACAAAAGCTGTAGTAGGGGCGTACCCGTTTGTAAATATAAAAATGTAACAATAAGATACATGAATAAAAAGAATAAAATATATAAAAGAGGTAAAAAGAATATGCTGTATAGGGGCATACCCGTTTGTATAAATAAAAGTGTAAATATAAAACTCTGAGCTGTACATATGGGCTCGTAAAATACACTAAACTAAAAATATTAGAATAGGTAATAAAAGAGGATAAAAAAAAGATAAAAAGCTGTATAGGGGCGTACCCGTTGCTTAAATATAAAACATGTACAATAAGATACATAAGGAATAAAAAGGAAGTAAAATATATAAAAGAGGTAAAAAGAATATGCTGTATAGGGGCATACCCGTTTGTATAAATAAAAATGTAAATATAAAACTCGTCCGAGAAAAGGTGGTACAGGCTTAGGTCTCATTTTTATTTTCGCCCGTACGGCCACCCATATCCTCTGAAATGATGGACACTTCATAGTGTTCCATCCCTGTGACCACATCCTGGTCACATGATGACAAGCAGTGCGGGGTTATTGACACACAGATCCTGTACCCTGTGGTCCTTCCTTAATCACAATTAAAACAGGACCTACTGCGGTCCTCCCCTTTACACTCATTACGTGTTGTGGCCATATTCAAGACATTTATAGCACCTGATAGGGGTGTGTCTTTCTGCGCATGACACGACACCCCACCCATCCTGTATCTTAATTGTTTTAAAGTTGCGGATGACATCCGCCCTTCTCAGTTCCCTGCACCGCTATCGTTGCGACTCTTTCCCCCAAATCTACTCTCCCTCATATTTTTGACTGTGATTTCAGTGGCGTCCAATCCCCGTCCACTTACTGGTTGCCCTCTTCAATCCTCTCCTCGTTTATCGAGGGGTCGATGTCAGAGGAGCATTGAAATTCACCTCCTTCCCTTCTGACGGCCATCGATATGCCCCCCACTTCTTTGCTTTCGAGGTTCTCCCTTGAGGACCTCTGCCGTCCCTCTACCCTTTCAACTTGAGACGAGTACATCTCCTCCATTTGGTACGCTCTTAACTGGTTTACCCCTAAGCCTAATTTTTCCACATTGACACTCTGCTCTTCATTTTTTGGAGGACCTCTGTGTATGTCATGCCCCCGCACGTACGTATGAGTAGGGCTTCGTTCTCTACTCCCGTTCCCTTGCCCATTTCATTTGCCCCTAGTTATAATCTCCCACACTTTAGTTTCCCCTTCCTTCCCACAAATTTCTAGTGCCCTTCTTATGGTCTCTTTATTTATCCCCTCCCCTACAATAACTTTTACACTTCCCGTACCACCGCATGTCTCCCCTCAGCACTTCCTTGTTCCAGGTTATTCTATTAACTGGTATAGTTGTTGTACTGGAACAGCTCTCCCCTAATCCTACCCATAAAATTGTACCAGGTCCTCTCCAGTCTTAGAGGGACTTTATCCAGCTTTTCGATGAAGTCTATCCCACCTTCATCGATTCCCTCCAGAATTTCCACAGCATCTCCCCTCTTCGCTCTGCGCCACTGCTCCCCATAACTCCCCCCTCTTCCTCCCGTGTTTTGTAGCGAGGACCACACAGTTTTCCCTGTCATTTAAGGGTCTCTTGGATACCCCCCTGACTCCAGGAGGTCCTTTGGAAGACCTCTTCACTCCCAATCCTCCTTGTTTATTAAGAGGCAAAATTCGTCAATACCTCCCCCTTATTTAATTTCTTTTTGAGCTTTTCTGTGCTCTTCCTTTCTTTTTTTCTGATCTGCCAGGATTTGACATTTCCTGGCATTTCACCCCTTCCTTTATTGATAATAGGTTTTCCCCTCCACATCCCCTTTTTGATTAATGCTTCGCCATCTCCCCAACAATCTTTTAATTGCCGGGTTCTCTATACTTCATTTAGTCTGAGGACCTCTTTTAGCTCCCATTCAGCTTGCGAGCTATTGCTTCCCATACAGATTCTTCCCTTATATATTACTGTTCTCTTTTCTTTCCTTCTTCTTCGTTCTTTCTCCTCGGGGCTGTCAGCCCCTATTTCCCCTTTTCCTTTTTCTTTGACTCTCCATCGATTCTTCGTTAAAAATCAGGGAGCATAGTACACTATTATAAATGTCGTCTTCCTCGTCTGGTTCGACAGCTTGCCGGGCTGTTTCCCCTGTTATTACCACCTCCCCTATCGTCCTCATCTTCAATTAACTTTGTAGACCTGTATATTCTCCTCTGTCCTGTTCAATTTTTTTCGGTTTGCACATGTCCATTAAGAGCTCCCGCTCGAAGTCCGTCATCTCATCATCGTTATTTTTAGTTTGAATCCATAAAATTCCCCACGAGAGTGGGGACGAGAAGTGAGGTCCAGCGAGGGCAGTGCGCCCTTACCTTTCGCCCCAAGGCGTACATACTCCTGAGAGAGGGTGCGCCAGTGAAATATCTCCCGTGGAGGGATCGTTTGCCATGACGCTCTTACCCTCGCGCCTTCCATACCATTGGCACGATACCCTTACACCGTAGTATTGGGGATTTTTTATCCGAGGTTTACTCCCTCTATTCCATTTGGATCCGCAGAGAGCAACTATTCGGGTTCTGCATAACCAGAACCTTATTCATTACTTATCCCGAGAGAGTTGGTCGGTCATGCGGCTCTTACAACCTCTAAAAGAGCATGAGTCCCATGACAGACCCACGCCCCCTGGAGACACCCTATGAGCCATTGGGACGCGCCGTGTCGGGTGGGAAAGCCCCTCTCCCCGGGAAACTTGTACTTCGGAGAGTTAGGGTGAACCACTTTCCAGCCTCTCTCATCCAACCTTCCAGGCCACGGAACTAACCTAACCTAACCTAACCTAACCTAACCTAACCTAACCTAACCTAACCTAACCTAGCTTCTTCTTCAAACACAACACAACCTAACCTAACCTAACCTAACACAACCTAACACAACCTAACCTAACCTAACCTAACCTAACCTAACCTAGCTTCCCTAAACACAACCTACAACCTAACCTGGCCTGGCCTGGCCTCACACGGCCTAACACAACCTAACCTGGCCTGACACAACCTGACACAGCCTGGCCTGACACAACCTGGCTTTGGCTGGCAACACAACTTTAACCTGGCACAACTGCTTCTGGCACAACACAGACACAGCCTGACGCACAGCACAACCTGGCCTGGCCTGTGCAGCACAGCACAGCCTGGCTTGCCCGGCCTGGCCTGGCCTGGCCTGGCCTGAAGCTGGCCTGGCCTGGCCAAGCACAGCACAGCACAGCCTGTACAGGCCTGGCACAGCACGGCCTGGCCTGGCCTGGCCTGGCCTGTGGCCTGACACAGCCTGGCAACTGTACAGCACAGCACAAGCACAACCTGGCCTGGCCTGGCACAGCACAAGCACAGCACAGACACAGCCTGACACAGCACCAGCACTGACACAGCCTGGCACAGCACAGCACAGCACAGGCACAGCACTGGCACAGCACAGCCTGGCACAGCACAGCTGGCCTGGCACAACTGGCCTGACACAGCCTGGCCTGGCCTGGCACTGGCACAGCACAGCACAGCCTGGCCTGGCACAGCACAGCACAGCACAGCACAGCACAGCACAGCACAGCACAGCACAGCACAGCCTACAGCACAGCACAGCACTGCACAGCACAGCACAGCACAGCACAGCACAGCACAGCACCGGCACAGACACAGCACAGCACAGCACAGACACAGCACAGCACAACTGGACACAGCACAAGCACAGCACAGCACAGCACAGCACCGAGCACAGCACAGCACCAGCACAGCACAGACACAGCACAGACACAGCACAGCACAGCACAGCACAGCACAGCACAAGCACAGCACAGCACAGCACAGCACAGCACAGCACAGCACAGCACAGCACAGCACAGCACAGCACAGCACAGCACCAGCACAGCACAGCACGAGCACAGCACAGCACAGCACAGCACAGCACAGCACAGCACGAGCACAGCACAGCACAGCACAGCACAGACACAGCACAGCACAGCACAGCACAGCACCCAGCACAGCACAGCACCAGCCTTCAGGCACAGCACAGCACAGCACAGCACAGCACAGCACAGCACAGCACAGCACAGCACAGCACAGCACAGCACAGCACAGCACAGCACAGCACAGCACAGACACAGCACAGCACAGCACAGGCACAGACACAGCACAGCACAGCACAGACACAGCACAGCACAGCACAGCACAGCACAGCTTCCAGCACAACACAGCACAGCACAGCACAGCCTGACAGCACAGACACAGCACAGCACAGACACAGCACAAGCACCAGCACAGCACAGCTTACAGCACAGCACAGCACAGCACAGCACAGCACAGACACAGCACAGCACAGCACAGCACAGCACAGACACAGCACAGCACAGCACAGCACAGCACAACTGGCACAGCACAGCACAGCACAGCACAGCACAAGCACAGCACAGCACAGCACAGCACAGCACAGCACAGCACAGCACAGCACAGCACAGCACAGCACAAGCACAGCACAGCACAGCACAACTGCTGGCACAGCACAGCACAGCACAGCACAGCACAGCACAGCACAAGCACAGCACAGCACCAGCACAGCACAGCACAGCTGTACAAGCACAAGCACAGACACAAGCACAGGCCACAGCACAGCACAGCACAACTGGCAACAGCTTGCTTCTTACAGCACAGCACAGCACAGCACAGCACAGCACTTTAGGCACAGCACAGCACTTTAGCACAGCACAGCACAACTGGCACAAGCACAACCTGGCACAGCACAGCACAGCACAGCACAGCACAGCACAGCACAGCACAGCACAGCACAGCACAGCACAGCACAGCACAGCACAGCACAGCACAGCACAGCACAGCACAGCACAGCACAGCACAGCACAGCACAGCACAGCACAGCACAGCACAGCACAGCACAGCACAGCACAGCACAGCACAGCACAGCACAGCACAGCACAGCACAGCACAGCACAGCACAGCACAGCACAGCACAGCACAGCACAGCACAGCACAGCACAGCACAGCACAGCACAGCACAGCACAGCACAGCACAGCACAGCACAGCACAGCACAGCACAGCACAGCACAGCACAGCACAGCACAGCACAGCACAGCACAGCACAGCACAGCACAGCACAGCACAGCACAGCACAGCACAGCACAGCACAGCACAGCACAGCACAGCACAGCACAGCACAGCACAGCACAGCACAGCACAGCACAGCACAGCACAGCACAGCACAGCACAGCACAGCACAGCACAGCACAGCACAGCACAGCACAGCACAGCACAGCACAGCACAGCACAGCACAGCACAGCACAGCACAGCACAGCACAGCACAGCACAGCACAGCACAGCACAGCACAGCACAGCACAGCACAGCACAGCACAGCACAGCACAGCACAGCACAGCACAGCACAGCACAGCACAGCACAGCACAGCACAGCACAGCACAGCACAGCACAGCACAGCACAGCACAGCACAGCACAGCACAGCACAGCACAGCACAGCACAGCACAGCACAGCACAGCACAGCACAGCACAGCACAGCACAGCACAGCACAGCACAGCACAGCACAGCACAGCACAGCACAGCACAGCACAGCACAGCACAGCACAGCACAGCACAGCACAGCACAGCACAGCACAGCACAGCACAGCACAGCACAGCACAGCACAGCACAGCACAGCACAGCACAGCACAGCACAGCACAGCACAGCACAGCACAGCACAGCACAGCACAGCACAGCACAGCACAGCACAGCACAGCACAGCACAGCACAGCACAGCACAGCACAGCACAGCACAGCACAGCACAGCACAGCACAGCACAGCACAGCACAGCACAGCACAGCACAGCACAGCACAGCACAGCACAGCACAGCACAGCACAGCACAGCACAGCACAGCACAGCACAGCACAGCACAGCACAGCACAGCACAGCACAGCACAGCACAGCACAGCACAGCACAGCACAGCACAGCACAGCACAGCACAGCACAGCACAGCACAGCACAGCACAGCACAGCACAGCACAGCACAGCACAGCACAGCACAGCACAGCACAGCACAGCACAGCACAGCCTGGCACAGCACAGCACAGCACAGCACAGCACAGCACAGCACAGCACAGCACAGCACAGCACAGCACAGCACAGCACAGCACAGCACAGCACAGCACAGCACAGCACAGCACAGCACAGCACAGCACAGCACAGCACAGCACAGCACAGCACAGCACAGCACAGCACAGCACAGCACAGCACAGCACAGCACAGCACAGCACAGCACAAGCACAGCACAGCACAGCACAGCACAGCACAGCACAGCACAGCACAGCACAGCACAGCACAGCACAGCACAGCACAGCACAGCACAGCACAGCACAGCACAGCACAGCACAGCACAGCACAGCACAGCACAGCACAGCACAGCACAGCACAGCACAGCACAGCACAGCACAGCACAGCACAGCACAGCACAGCACAGCACAGCACAGCACAGCACAGCACAGCACAGCACAGCACAGCACAGCACAGCACAGCACAGCACAGCACAGCACAGCACAGCACAGCACAGCACAGCACAGCACAGCACAGCACAGCACAGCACAGCACAGCACAGCACAGCACAGCACAGCACAGCACAGCACAGCACAGCACAGCACAGCACAGCACAGCACAGCACAGCACAGCACAGCACAGCACAGCACAGCACAGCACAGCACAGCACAGCACAGCACAGCACAGCACAGCACAGCACAGCACAGCACAGCACAGCACAGCACAGCACAGCACAGCACAGCACAGCACAGCACAGCACAGCACAGCACAGCACAGCACAGCACAGCACAGCACAGCACAGCACAGCACAGCACAGCACAGCACAGCACAGCACAGCACAGCACAGCACAGCACAGCACAGCACAGCACAGCACAGCACAGCACAGCACAGCACAGCACAGCACAGCACAGCACAGCACAGCACACAGCACAGCACAGCACAGCACAGCACAGCACAGCACAGCACAGCACAGCACAGCACAGCACAGCACAGCACAGCACAGCACAGCACAGCACAGCACAGCACAGCACAGCACAGCACAGCACAGCACAGCACAGCACAGCACAGCACAGCACAGCACTGGCACAGCACAGCACAGCACAGCACAGCACAGCACAGCACAGCACAGCACAGCACAGCACAGCACAGCACAGCACAGCACAGCACAGCACAGCACAGCACAGCACAGCACAGCACAGCACAGCACAGCCTGGCCTGGCACAGCACAGCACAGCACAGCACAGCACAGCACAGCACAGCACAGCACAGCACAGCCTGGCACAGCACAGCACAGCACAGCACAGCACAGCACAGCACAGCACAGCACAGCACAGCACAGCACAGCACAGCCTAACCTAACCTAACCTAACCTAACCTAACCAAGATAATATTGTTCTAACCTAAGATAAATTTGTTCTAACCTAAGATAAATTTGTTCTAACCTAAGATAAATTTTGTTCTATCCTAAGATAATTTTGTTCTATCCTAAGATAATTTTGTTCTAACCTAAGATAAATTTGTTCTAACCTAAGATAGGCGTTTTAAAAATTGCCATTCCTTTGTTGTTTAAGAAGGGCGTTTTTATAACTTCGGTAGGTAAACGAAATTCACATTTAACATGTATATGCTATTCTAGAGCCGACTGTACGTTCGCCAAAAAATCGATCGCACGTGGTGGCCTGTGACGTCATTGCAGTCCTCGGTCGTATTATTCCTATCTTGACAGTGCATTTTAGGTCGTTTTCAATCGTCGTTTTTAGATTTATTGTAAAAATATTCAAAATTTTGACTGGCATTTATTGTGGATACATTTGTGTACGTTGCATTTTTGTGAAAAATATATAAAAAACTGTTTTTTTAAACTCCAGATCGGACTTTTAAATTTCATGTGTTATACTGCTTGGCTGGACATTGCTTGGTTAGTATCGTTGAGTGTCGACGTTAATTCAACACTGAATACATTTTTTATTTTACGTTTTTAGTGAGATAGTTTACTTACTTACTATTTTTTTAATATGTACTATTTTTTGTTAATTTTAAATTTGTAATTAAAAATTCTTTATAAAATACATATTATGTCGCTCCATAAAAGATTCACGTATTGTACTAGTAATATGCTGCAAATTGTTTGTTTCTTTGTTTGTCAAAAAACACTAGTTTTAGTGAAAAAAAATTATGAAAAGCTTCTGTGCCTTATTGATAGGTGGCGGAGACATGCCTACCTAGGAAATTTAGCCTTCCAACCTCTTTAAAAGATGGCGAAAAGATATACACTTAGGAAATTGCTGTGGAAACTGTAACGAATTATGAAAAGCTTTTGCGTCTCATTGATGGGTGGAGGAGACATTTCTACCTAGGAAACTGTAATTATTACACCAAATAAATGAAAAGCTTCTGCGTCTCATCGATAGATGGCAAGGACGTGCCTACCTAGGAAACTGTAATTATTACACCAAACAAATAAAAACCTTCTGCGCCCTATTGATAGATGGCAAAGACATGCCTACCTAGGAAACTGTAATTATTATATTAAAACAATTTAGCCTTCCAACCTCATTAAGAGATGGAGAAGAGATATCCACTTAGGAAACTGCTGTGCAAACTATATCGAATTATGAAAAGCTTCTGTGCCTTATTGATAGGTGGCGGAGACATTTCTACCAAGGAAACTGTAATTATAACACCAAATAAATGGAAAGCTTCTGCGCCCTATTGATAGATGGCAAAGACATGCCTACCTAGGAAATTTAGCCTTCCAACCTCATTAAAAGATGGGGAAGAGATATACACTTAGGAAACTGCTGTGGAAACTGTAACGAATTATGTAAATCTTTTGCGTCTCATTGATAGGTGGCGGAGACGTTTCTACCTAGGAAACTGTAATTATAACACCAAATAAATGAAAAGCTTCTGAGCCTCAATGATAGATGGCAAAAACATGCCTACTTAGGAAACTGTAATTATTACACCAAATAAATGAAAAACTTCTGCGTCTCATCGATAGGTGGCGGAGACATGCCTACCTAGGAAACTGTAATTATTACACCAAACAAATGAAAACCTTCGGCGCCCTATTGATAGATGGCAAAGAAATGCCTACCTAGGAAACTGTAATTACTACACCAAACAAATGAAAAGCTTCTGCGCCTTATTGATAGGTGGCGGAGACATGCCTACCTAGGAAAATGTAATTATTACACCAAACAAATTAAAACCTTCTGCGCCCTATTGATAGATGGCAAAGAAATGCCTACCTAGGAAAATGTAATTATTACACCAAACAAATTAAAACCTTCTGCGCCCTATTGATAGATGGCAAAGAAATGCCTACCTAGGAAATTTAGCCTTCCAACCTCATTAAAAGATGGCGAAGAGATATATACTTGGAAAACTGCTGTGGAAACTGTAACGAATTATGTAAAGCTTTTGCGTCTCAATGATAGATGGCAAAAACATGCCTACCTAGGAAACTGTAATTATTACACCAAACAAATGAAAAGCTTCTGCGTCTCATTGATAGATGGCAAGGACGTGCCTACCTAGGAAACTGTAATTATTACACCAAACAAATAAAAAGCTTCTGAGCCTCATTGATAGATGGCAAAAACATGCCTACCTAGGAAACTGTAATTATTACACCAAACAAATGAAAAGCTTCTGCGTCTCATTGATAGATGGCAAGGACGTGCCTACCTAGGAAACTGTAATTATTACACCAAACAAATGAAAAGCTTCCGAGCCTCATTGATAGATGGCAAAAACATGCCTACCTAGGAAACTGTAATTATTATATTAAAACAATTTAACCTTCCAACCTCATTAAGAGATGGAGAAGAGATATCCACTTAGGAAACTGGTGTGGAAACTGTAACGAATTATGAATAGCTTCTGCGTCTCATCGATAGGTGGCGGAGACATGCCTACCTAGGAAACTGTAATTATTACACCAAACAAATGGAAAGCTTCTGAGCCTCAATGATAGATGGCAAAAACATGCCTACCTAGGAAACTGTTATTATTACACCAAAAAAATGAAAAGCTTCAGCGTCTCATTGATAGGTGGCGGAGACATGCCTACCTAGGAAACTGTAATTATTACACCAAACAAATGGAAAGCTTCTAAGCCTCAATGATAGATGGCAAAAACATGCCTACCTAGGAAACTGTTATTATTACACCAAACAAATGTAAAGCTTTTGCGTCTCATTGATAGGTGGCGGAGACATTCCTATCTAGGAAACTGTAATTACTACACCAAACAAATGAAAAGCTTCTGCGCCTTATTGATAGGTGGCGGAGACATGCCTACCTAGGAAACTGTAATTATTACACCAAACAAATAAAAACCTTCTGCGCCCTATTGATAGATGGCAAAGAAATGCCTTTCCAGGAAACTGTAATTACTACACCAAACAAATGAAAAGCTTCTGCGCCCTATTGATAGATGGCAAAGACATGCCTACCTAGGAAATTTAGCCTTCCAACCTCATTAAAAGATGGCGAAGAGATATATACTTGGAAAACTGCTGTGGAAACTGTAACGAATTATGTAAAGCTTTTGCGTCTCAATGATAGATGGCAAAAACATGCCTACCTAGGAAACTGTAATTATTACACCAAACAAATGAAAAGCTTCTGCGTCTCATTGATAGATGGCAAGGACGTGCCTACCTAGGAAACTGTAATTATTACACCAAACAAATAAAAAGCTTCTGAGCCTCATTGATAGATGGCAAAAACATGCCTACCTAGGAAACTGTAATTATTACACCAAACAAATGAAAAGCTTCTGCGTCTCATTGATAGATGGCAAGGACGTGCCTACCTAGGAAACTGTAATTATTACACCAAACAAATGAAAAGCTTCCGAGCCTCATTGATAGATGGCAAAAACATGCCTACCTAGGAAACTGTAATTATTATATTAAAACAATTTAGCCTTCCAACCTCATTAAGAGATGGAGAAGAGATATCCACTTAGGAAACTGGTGTGGAAACTGTAACGAATTATGAATAGCTTCTGCGTCTCATCGATAGGTGGCGGAGACATGCCTACCTAGGAAACTGCAATTATTACACCAAACAAATGGAAAGCTTCTGAGCCTCAATGATAGATGGCAAAAACATGCCTACCTAGGAAACTGTTATTATTACACCAAAAAAATGAAAAGCTTCAGCGTCTCATTGATAGGTGGCGGAGACATGCCTACCTAGGAAACTGTAATTATTACACCAAACAAATGGAAAGCTTCTAAGCCTCAATGATAGATGGCAAAAACATGCCTACCTAGGAAACTGTTATTATTACACCAAACAAATGTAAAGCTTTTGCGTCTCATTGATAGGTGGCGGAGACATTCCTATCTAGGAAACTGTAAATATTACACCAAACACCTTCACTCCGTTTATAACCTGTGGAATGTTACTGACTTCACGTTGTTTTTTACCCTCTGCTTACCGAATATTATACTGGTCCTAGAACGTCTTACTTTTGCAAAAAAAATACATTGGTAAAAAAATATTTATTTCTTTATGCTTTACATACAAATTCTTTTTCTTTTTGATCTTGTAAATGGTTGGAATATTTTTTCCCTAATCCAAAATTTAATGCTAACCATTTTCCTATAATTCCTACATTTTTCCGAATAATCCGAAGATGATAATAATTGAAACGTCGATCTTATTCTATCCGGTGAAAAAAAATGACTTGCGATCAAATCCTTTAGTATACAAGGTTCATCTGCTAGGTGATTTGTGTTAAACCTCCAATCATGTTTTGGAGAAATTCCTGCATTTTCAGTACAAATACCTTTGAAATGGTAAAAACGTAAAGTTAATTTGAAAGAACATAACAATTTACTTTTACCTGTAAAATAAACATCTTCCAGATGGATCAAGGGAATTCTGTAACTTATTTCATCTATTTTTTTAGCAACATCCACTGACATTAAATAAGTAGGTCCTGATAAATAGTTAGGGAAATACTTTTTATTAAACAAATAAGATGGGCAATACCTATAACATATTATACCAAATTAACCACTATTTCAACAAAAAAAAAACACAAATTATTACCATTTGTCAAAAGGATTTTTAATTGGAAAAGTATTACACGACATTCTCCCAACTAAAACATCTGTAGATGTATTTCTTGCCATAAGCATTTCCATTAATTTATTAGGTTGAAGAAATACATCATCATCGATTTTTAGTAAATATTCCGCTTTTCCGATACAATTATTGGCAGTCAATTTAATGGCAAAGGCAGTTTTTAATGTTAAATTATTGTAAGTATCTATAAAGCTTCCTTGAATAATGTCCTTGTATTCGCTACTTTCCAAAATTAATGATTCCTATAAATTAATCACTTCAACAATGAAAATGATAATAAATTAAAATCACAGAATACCATGGAAACATGAGATTTTCTATTTGCAAATTACAAAATATTTAGCAATTTAATTTGAAATAATGAGAGGGAAGTACACTTTTGTTTATATTTTAAATTGCTGTTTGTAGCATCTAAATTATTATTTACAGTAAAACGTGCGTCATTTTTATAAACAAATTAACTGAATCAAAACTACAGGTGGCTTCATACAAGCTACATTTATATTCTTATTTTTATTGTCTTGAACTCCAACTTAAACTGTTTGGTTTAAGGAAAAAATATTTTAACTGATAACACGCGGATGTTCAAAATATACAAGATTACCAAAAAATATAAATTTACCTGTTCGGATGGATCTAACGAATTTCCCACACAAAAATATATTGAAATATTTTGTCCATGTACAGTTTTCTCACTACCCCATGTTTGTCTAATAGCTTGTCTTGCATTTATATTTGAGAAAGAAGAGGGTACGATAATTAATAGTTTGACCTTATTCTTACAAAAAGATTCTGGAATTATCTCTGTTAAATCGTCATTAAAATAATAACTTATATTTCGGTTTGTATTACTACTCCAACCTTCCACTACATAAATAACAAATAAAAAATTATTTTCATTACTTACATAATGCTATTTTTCTTACCTTGGAAATCCATATTTAATAAGAATCTTAAACACTGAGAGATACTAATAATTAAACATATATAGAACATAAGTGTAAATTTAGACATTTTTGAAAATATCATAGCTGATACATGTCCTAGATGAATAATTAATAGTATAGCAGGTGCATATCTTTGACTTTATAATACATTAGATATGATTTTAAAATTATCTTTATTTTATTTAGTTAAGATAAAATGTATGGTTAGGGTTACATTTTCTTCTTCTCCTTCTTTTTTTGCAATGACTCATTTGATCGTTGTGTGTTGTGTTCTTGCTTGTAGGATTTTATTTTTCATTTCCGATTCCAACCATAAAGATAGAAGAAAACTCATATATTTAAATTCTCCATAATATATGAGTATTAAATATATGGGAACCACAAAGAACACTCATAGAGCACGTTGCACGTTCTTACCTATAGAAAACACCACAGAGAAGAAATAAGAAGAACACAATTTTCTTATAAAAATGAGGTTATATTTGGATTTAGAATGTTTTGACGAGTTATAAAATGACCGAACCCAAGAAGCTATTTATTGTACAATCATTTAAAAATAAAAATCTGGACATTGAACCTCAAAACTTATTGAATAAATTCAAATCGGCTTTTACCATTTACAAAGAGGAACTTTTGGACAGTTGCTTATTGAGTTATTTGGAAAATTTGGATAGTATATTAAGAAATGTACTTATACCGAAAAGAATTATCGAATTTACTGGTCATCATGAATCTACTACATTAATTTGGTAAATATTGAAAACCGTTAAAATGGTAATTGTAAGTACTTTATTAATTTTAGTTTACATTTTTGTATCTCTGTACAGTTACCCAAAATTTTTGGTGGTTTAGAAAAAGAAGCTTTTTATATTGATACAAATGCTAATTTTTCCGTTGAAAAGTTAAAAGGTAACAAAATAAAGTATTTGATTTTAATAAGAATTAATTATTTATTTTTTAGATTTAGCTCTTGATTTTACTAAAAGTTTTTCCAAAAATGTGGAAGAATTTAACGTCGATTCAGTATTAAACCACATATATTACACAAAAATTACTAACATAACTCAATTAATGGCATGTTTGTTTGAGTTAGATTTATTTTTAAGAGATAAAAACGTAAGTTTATGGAAAAAAGTTTTCTCTCTTTTATTATAGTTTGATTCTACTTTTTAGATTTCCTTAATTGTTATAAATAGCATTACTTTTCCTTTAAGATTTTTAGAAGTTACTGAAAGATTTAAAGTTATTACCAAACTATTTCAAAAGTTGTCAGACATATCTGATAAGTATAACATAATTGTAAGTAAATGGTGTATCTTAACTTCATTATTACTATTTTTAAAATATTCCACAGGTGATAATTACAAACTTTTACACAACAAGAATCAATGAAAATAAGGCATACTCAACAGCTTCTTTGGGAGACAGTTTTTATCATATTGTAAATTCAAGAATATCTTTCAGTAAAAATGATTCTATCTTCAAAGCTAAGTTAGATAAAAATTTATTGCACAGCGAAAGCGAAGCATATTTCACAATGTAGTAAAATAAATAAAGAAATAATCACTTTATACAATGTAACAGTGTTTTCTTGAAAATAAAACCATTTCACAACCACAACTTTATTTTGAATAATGGGGTGTTTCTGGTATTTTATTAAAGTATATTAGCACTACTTTGCAAAAATATATTTAAAAATTTTTTGGAGAAAACTGGAAATTGAGAATTCCTAAATGTTTGCAACTTTCACTACAGGTACGTCACTAACTCAGTAGGCCACTTTCTGATTTAGATGTTTTATGAACCTATAGCTAATAGCCAGTTACAAAAAGGCCAATCTAGTTTGAACATCTTTCAAGTGATCTATATCTTACATTTTTCTACAGTTTATAGGAGTTTGACGTTTCAATAAAATATAAGCATTGTTTTAAATTTTTTTTAGCTTTAGCTTTTCTCTACATTTTTTTTCAAAAAAAAAGCCAAAATGTCAATATCATATAAATCTAATCTATGATATAAATCTTGTGTTGTATCATACTGCACGAACACAACAGTTAGAATTCCTCATAAAAAATTTGTAAACGTGGCTGCAGTAAAAGTTAAACGAAACTTTTGGTTTGAGGAATAAAATTTTAAAAAAGAAGACGAAAGAATTGCGGTTCTATGTCGATCCTCAAGAATGATAAAAAATTTACCAGGATTGCTTAATCCCATAAGACATACAATCCTGGTAAATGTTTACCGTTCTTGGGTTATGCTTAACAATTAGTTCACAACCTGTTGATGTCAATATTTCTATAAAAAAGAAGATTATATTGACGATAGGTTAGATTTTTGAAAAAAGTTTGAAATTTTATCTATGTTTACGTATATTATAGGGTAGAAATGCTTATTGCTAATTAAAAATTTTAATTATTTAACATCTTTGTTGATTCGTGTATTGTTTAATAAGAAAAACGAATTTAATCACTATTAAAAATGGTTATACAGTTAAATCTCATTGCTGCTGCCTGCGAAAATATGGGAATTGGAAAGAATAACAACTTACCATGGAGGCTAAAGTAAGTATTTCAGTTGTAATAACCGGTTTTAACGTTCGTTTTTTAAGGAGCGAAATGGAATATTTCACTAAAATGACCACAACCACTTCGGTACCAACAAAAAAAAACGTAGTTATTATGGGACGTAAAACATGGGAATCGATACCAAAGAAATACAAACCTCTACAAGATAGAATAAATTTCGTACTGTCTCGATCTGATTTAAATTTAACTGATTACAAAGATGTGTATGCCTTCAAGAGCCTTCAATCGTGTATAGACAAATTGGAAGAAACTGCCTTCAAAGACGTCTACGAAAAAGTTTGGATCATAGGAGGAAGCCACGTTTATGAAGTAAATTGATAAATTTTATTGTTTTAGTTTGGGCGTCACCAACCAGGGGGTGTTGGTGGATGATGGGGGTTCTATGTTCCCCTGAAAACTTCATAAGTTGTTATAGAAACAAGTTATAACAAAAGTAAGATCAACTTTAGTACCAATTTTAATTATTGCATCTTGGGGAAAAGTTAACTGATTTTTAAAAATCCATTTTCCAATCAATCTTTATGCTCTTGACTACCTACTAATTTTATGCATTATTTAAACTTTTTCATACCTGATTGTTTATGTATAAAAATAAATTACCTAATCAGTTTTTAACTTTTAAATACCTAATAAGGTTCTAGTAATTTTAATTTATAGATTTTAAAAAATAGTTCAGAATGATGAACTAATGTTATCATGATAGAAATTGTGATAAATTATTAAGTTTTTAGGGAGGTGTCAAGTCTAAATTGATTAAAAACGCTTATAAACAAATTTGTATTGAAGAATGATCAATAAAATTTAACCCCTTCAGACCCGGCGTACATCCCCATGTACATGATATTTATCAAGGGTTTTGTAATTTACTTGAACTATTTCTGATAATTGAGTCCCATTTTACACACAACTGTACATCCAATTTTCGATATTTGACACATGTAGCGCAATCTGTGCATTAAATTATAATTAAATTTTATATCTTCCTTAAAAATATAAAATTCAGGTCTGAAGGGGTTAACTTTATTAACAATTTAACTAGTAAGGGAATTAGTTTTACAAAATTAAGTTGTAGTAAAAGTCAGTGGCTTTAAGTTAAGCTTTGGTTTGCTCAATTTGGATGAATAGGAACAAAGTTATAAACGAAATAGTCAACGCGATGAAGTTATAAGCGCTTAGAACGGTTTTTAGTGTATAATTTTTTCTAAATGCAAGATAAGAAAATATTCTCATAGATAAAAGCTCCTAAATTAAAAGACGAACAATTCGAGCTCGGGTGAGCATCTCGATCTTTATAAACAAAAAAGTTCAGATTGTTGAAACTATTAAATCGTTGATAATAATCACGGGGCCCAATTTAAAGCGGTCCTTTCTCGAAATTCGAATTCAGGACGAAACTTGGGTGGAACTGGAGACCCCCTAAACGGCTATGCACATACCCCCTCGGTGGCTCGCGGATTGTTTATTTTAAAATTAAAATTGATTTGTTTATTAGGAAGCTTTAAAGTCGAAATATTTTTATCGCCTCTACTTAACAAGGATATTAAAAGAGTTCGACTGCGATACGTTTTTCCCGAAATTTCCAAACCATTTGGAGAAAATAAAGTGAGTTAATTTGTGTTATTTTTTTTTGGTTGTACTAAATAAATTTTTTATATTTTTTTTGTAGAGATCCAGCAGTTCCCGATGAAACCCACTCTGAAAATGGAATCCAGTTTATTTTTAACGTGTACGAAAACAAACAATTAAATAAATAAAACACCATTTTTTTTTTAGACAAACTTGTAATTATATTTCCAAAAAAAAAACTATTTAAACAACTCGAATGAAAAGTAGTCGTAGGCAAACTGAGGAATTACTGTAAATAAATACAAAAAGAAAATTGATTCAACGTTTTGAAAAATTGGTGCTTACAGAGCCCACCCGAATCGCGCGTCTAACTATACAGATCATCTTCGGGATCGTCTTGGAAATTGGCTTGATCTCCTCCGGTGCCTCCAGGAGCCGCCGGCCCCCCGGCCGCCGTCGGGAAACGGAAGTTCGTGCCGAACCCTCGAGACTGTTGCAAAGTTTGCGCGAACATTTCGTATTTTCGGATATCGTTATCGGAGACTGAACGTCTCGCGAAACGCATCGCCTCTTCGAAATGAGCCCTCGTTATTTCCGGCACGGGATCGTCGTCGTCCAACTACAACAACAAAAAAAATCGAATTTAAATTTATACAATTATTAATTTACGATTGAAATCGACTTACGTCCATGGCGACGTTCGGATTCAAAGCTCGATCCTTTTCCCGCTTTATTTCGGTTTCGATACTTTGTCTGATCGCTAGTTTACATGCTCTCTGACAAATTTCGGTTAAATCGGCACCGGAGAATCCGTGAGTTACTTTAGCGATGTAGGTGAGATCGACGTCTTTGGCTACCGGGGATTTTCGCAAATTCGCTCTGAAGATCGCCTCTCTGGACTTCTCGTCGGGAAGAGGGATGTAGATCAGCTGATCCAAACGACCCGGACGCAATATGGCCGGATCGATGATGTCTGCAAAATTCAACAACACACATCGTAACATCCCATATCAATTAATGACATTTTTTATATAAATTAATTTATGTAAAATGTCATTTTTAACCGTCAATTGTCATTTTTAACTGTCAACTGTCATTTTTAATGTCTAATGTCGTTTCTAACTATCATATGTCATTTTAAACCGTCAATTGTCAACTGTCGTTTCTGATCGTGTTTTTTAACTGTCAACTGCGTGCCGAGCAAAGCGAGGTTCGCAGCACAACATTTTTGATCTGTCATTTTTCATATTGTATTATCATTGTCAAATGTCATTTTTCAGTTTTCAACTATAAATTTTAATTGTCAAATGCCATTTTTATCTGTCATTTTTTAACTATAACATCTGTTACAAAATAACTGCGTGCCGAGCGAAGCGATTGTTTTCTTAAAGAAAACAATTTTGTACAAAATTCGTCACAATGAATGAACTCATTAACGCCCTTGGCGTGGAGATTTTGTTAAAACGTTACGTTGTTTATTGTTCTTAGTATACAACGTCATCCCAAAATTGCGCACCAAACGAGAAACTTATTTATTGAAAAGTTATTCTTCATAAAAGTCTGTGCATCTTCTAAAGCGAAAAATGCACCAACTAAATGTAGAGAAAGGTGCGTAATATACGAGGTGTATTCGAAAATTCGATTTTGAGCGCACCAAAAAAATAAAACGAAAAAAAAATAAAAATTCTTGTATTTACCTGGTCTGTTCGTAGCACCGATAATGAAAACGTTCTTCTTAGCACCCATGCCGTCCATCTCGGTTAGAATTTGATTGATTACTCTGTCGGCGGCGCCGCCTGCATCTCCCACGTTACCTCCTCTCGATTTGGCGATCGAATCCAATTCGTCGAAAAATAAAACGCAAGGTGCCGCAGATCTGGCCTAAAAAAAATTAATCCTACAATTTTTTGGTCGTTTTTCGTCTTGTAATGAAAAGAAATTTTATTAAGTTGGAAAAGGAGAAAATGTGTCCTTGGTTAAACAACTCCCCCCTTATTAGGAGCTGCACAACAAAATCATAATTCTATGTTTGTATATTTTTTTAATTTCTTAGTGTTTATTTTTGAATTATTTCCCTTTTGCTTTGATATTGTTTGGTTTGTTTCTTTGTTGTTTTAAAACTTAGTCGTATTTGTTTGGGTTAGCTTTACCTTCTGATTTTATAAGTTTTTTTTTTGTTTAAATGTATGTCTTGTTTTTTTTATGTAATTGTTGTTTTGTAACGGTATTTTTTTTAATTTGTTCAGTTTTTTTTTTAGTTTTGTTTGTTTTACTTTCTGATTATGTATGTTTGTTTGTTTTTACTTATTTGTTGTTAGGTCGCTCCTTCGTATTTGTTGTTGTTTTTTTTTTAAATTTTTTTCTACTCGTATTTTCTTCCTTTTATTTGTTTGTATTTATTTCATCTTTTTGTTTTTGATTTTTAATAGATTTTTTTCTTATAGAGTGAAATACCATATTAGAAAGTTTTAAACCGCATTTAAATAACTAACGTTTTAAATTTAAGTTTGCAAAATATTCAATAACCAAAAAAATAAAATAGCAAGAACAATGGATTACATACCTTATCGAATATATCTCTGACGTTGGCTTCCGATTCACCGAACCACATGGTCAACAATTCTGGACCCTTGACCGATATGAAATTGGCTTGACATTCGTTGGCGATGGCCTTGGCCAACAGAGTCTTACCGCAACCGGGCGGTCCGTAGAACAAGACTCCTCTAGACGGTTGCATACCGAATTTGAGAAATTTGTCCGGATGTTCGACGGGATATTGAACCAATTCTTGCAGTTCGTTTTTGACGTTGGCCAAGCCGCCGATGTCGTCCCACGTGACGTTCGGTACTTCGACGACGGTTTCGCGCAATGCGCTCGGACTACTCTTCGTCATCGCGTAACGGAAGTTCTCCATCGTCACCGCCAACGAATTCAACACTTCGGCGTCGATTTGATCGTCTTCCAAATCGATCAGGTCCATCTTTTCTCGGATCTGTTGTAGGGCGGCTTCGGAACACAACGACGCCAAATCGGCACCTAAACAACAATTGCGATAATTAGTCAAAACGAAGTGCACGTTCGATCAATCAAATTTTTTTTCTAAAATGTTCAATCTGGAACCACTACTCCAACACACACTTTAAACTGCCTGACAGAAGCCTAAAAATTGATATAGGAAAGTAAAAATACAAAATTACCTTATTTTTCCATGAGAAATCAAATAAAAACTTAAAAAAATGGGGGTTGCAATTAAAAAAAAAAAAAGAAAAAAATTTAACTCAACGTTATGATCACCCTGTATAATTAATTTCTTATTTAAACATTATAACTTATAATTTAGGTCCTTAGATGCAAAACAATGTCATAATTTTTAAATTTTATCAATTAGTTAATTGAAATAATGAACATTTTATTAATCGTCTTTTTGGCATTTTTTTGTCAAAAAATCTTAAATTTCTCTAAAACTGTAAATTTTAAGTATCTGGTACCTTTCATAAAGTGGCCGTTAAAATTTTATCGTCTAACCAAAAAAAAAATGTAGTATTCCATTTAAAATAGTGAAGTTGGTGTCAATTGCCGGTATAACCGGAAGTGTTATAAATTTGAAAATATTTTAGTTGAGTTCAGAAGTATCGAAAACCCCTGTATACCAAATTTCATCCATCTAGTATTATCCGTTCCCCATAAACTTCTAGATGAAATTCGATGTGGGACAGCTTGTATATAAGGTTAATTTTTAGACATAGCTTTAGTCTCTGAAGAAGGTAACTTGGTTATCGAAACGCGCATGAGGCAGTTAAAAGTGTGTACTCATGTAGTGGTAGTGTAAACGGTTGCGGTAAATTTTTATCGTTTTAAAAATATTGTTTGTGATTGTTTGATTTTCGTGTTTGTTGTCAAATGTCGGATTGCTTTGTGTTTGTGTATGTTTTTTGTCATTGTTTATTTGTGTATTTAGTACTTGTGAGTATTGCTTTAATTTAATGTTTGTGATTGTGTTTGGTTGAAATGTTTAAGATTTGTCTTTGTGTATGAATTTTGTTATTTTTGTGTTTGTGAATATGTTAGTTTGTTTAATTACTTTGTTTGTGTTTGTGAGCTTGTTGATTTGTTTTTTATGTTTGTGATTGTATTTGTTTATGATTATGTTTATTTGTGTTTGTGATTGTCTTTATTTGTACTTTAGTACTTGTGATTATTGCTTTATTTTAATGTTTGTGTAAGAGTTTTATTATTTTTGTCTTTGTGAGCAAGTTAGTTAATTCTTATTGTTTGTGCTTGTGATTATGTTAGTTTGTTTGCAGGGCTTGTGATTGTTTTGTTTGTTATCGTTTTTTGTGATTTGTGTTTGTGATTGTATTTGTTTGCGATTAGTTTATTTGTGTCTGTAATTGTCTATAGTGGTGTTTTTGGTACTGGTGATTGTTACTTTGTGTATGAATTTTGTGTTTTAGATATTGGTGAATGTTACTTTGTTTTTATTGTTTGGGCTTGTGATTATGTTAATTTGTCTGTAGGGTTTGTGATTGTTTTGTTTGTGCATGTTTTTTTTCTGAGTTTATGGATTTGTCCATGTGTTTGGATTTGGTTATTTTTGTATTTGTTAAGTTTGTTTTTATTGTGTGTGCTTTTGACTATATTTATTTGTTTGTAGTGATTCTGAATGTTTTGTTTGCATTTGTTTTTTGTGTTTGTTGATACTTGTGATGATTACTTTGTTTTAATGTTTTTGTTTGCTTTTAATGTTTATAATTGTCTCTGTGTATGAAATTTGTTATTTTTGTGTTTGTGAGTATATTAATTTGTTTATAATAGTTCTGATATTTCAGTCAAAAATTTGATTGTATATAAGCAATCAGTACATAATGTACTTTTATAACAATTAATTCAGGTAATGTTCAATGTTGAGTTGGACAAAGCTTTTTTTTGTAGCAAATAATAAAGTATAAAGGAAAATGAAGATTTAACATTGATCCAACAAAATTTAGTCAAATTAATGCTTTATTACAACAAAATAGGACAAAATTGAACCTATACCATCAAATAGTTAAGAAAAAATTTGTTGTTGAGTTCAACTACACTTTAATGTTAAAAATAGTTTATACTGATGGTTCAAAGTGACAAAATATAAACGAAAACGCAGATTTTAATAAATCAAATAATTTTACAGTCAAATTATTACTTTAGTATAAGGAATTAGTTCAAAATGGAACCTATACTAAAAAAATAATTGATAAAAAAAAATTTATTTTACAAAAAAAATCACCAAAGTTGATGCAAAATAAATAGTTGAAAAAAATTTGACTACTCACCGACGTGACCGTGAGTTTCGGCTGCGATTTGCTCCAAATCGACATCGTCGGCCAATTTCATGTTCTTAGTGTGGATACGTAAAACTTCTAATCTACCAGTTGCATCAGGTATTCCGATATCGATTTCCCTATCGAATCGACCGAATCTACGCAAAGCAGGATCTATGGAATTCGGTCTATTGGTAGCGGCCATAACAATTACATGAGAACTCTTCTTCATACCATCCATCAATGTCAACAATTGCGATACGATCCTACGTTCCACCTTTCATTAAAAAAAAAATCACTTAAATCAAATAGAAAACGCAAAACGAATCAATATTATTACCTCTCCGTGGGTTTTTTCTCTTTTAGGCGCGATGGCGTCCAACTCATCAATAAAAATAATAGCCGGTGAGTTTTTATCGGCCTCCTCGAATGCTTTACGTAAATTACTCTCAGATTCTCCGGCTAGTTTACTCATAATCTCGGGACCGTTGATTAAAAAGAAAAATGCGCCAGTTTCGTTCGCCACTGCACGAGCTATAAGAGTTTTACCTGTACCTGGAGGACCGTACAATAAAATACCTCGAGGTGGTTTAACTCCAATAGCCTTAAATCGATAAAATGCAATAAAAAAACACTATTTGTTTATTGGATCTAATAAAACTTACCTTGAAAAGACTTGGATGTCTCAAAGGAAGTTCGACCATTTCTTTAATCTGTGCCAATTGTTTCCTACAACCTCCGATATCATCGTAACCGACGGCATTTAGAGCTTCTTCTTCCTCTTCGCGTTTAATGGGATCGCCGTCGCAGTGAATTACCGTGTCGGGGGCAACTATGCAATAAGGTGCGGGATCCGTTTCTACTACTTTAAATTCCACCGCTCTCATACCTCCGCGTACCACAAAAACATCGTCTTTGTGGATGGGTCTGTATGCTTCCAGAAAATATGGTTTAAGATACACCTCGAAGAGATTTCTAAAAGAAACATTTCAACCGCGTTTCGAATAAAATACCGAAGAAACTTACCCTGTGAGTCCTTCGACTGTATCATCTATGGGAAGCACATGTATTCTTTTACCGTACTTGACGTCTGGACATGGTTGTATAGACACGACATCGGACAATCTTACTCTTAAATTATTTCTAACGTTTCTATTCATGCGAATTTTTTCATCACTACACGTATCATCTGAAAGGACTATACAGACTGTTTCTTTTCGGCGTTTGCCTTTAAGTAACACTGTGTCTCCTCGGAAAAGTTGTAATTCGTCCATTTTTGTTTGTGACAAAGCAACTACGGAGTTATCATCGTTTACTGCTTCCTCTACGAGGAGCCTGTTCGGGCGATCTTTCTTACGAAGAATCGCAGTAGCTAAATCTTCCGGACTGTAAAGCGATACGAAAAAAAAAAACGTATATTTTCAGAACGTTAACAATACTCGATGATTCATTTATTTGATTAAAAAAATTTATAAGAATCATTTTTTTTTGTTGATTATTGTAGATATTTTAGAATAAAGTAATTTAAAAGTTGTGAAAAATATGTTAAAATTATAATAGAAAATTCTAGTTCCACCATGATGACATTGTACATTCCTATTCGAAATCAAAGTTAACCGGTAACGTTAGATTAATATAAAAATGGTGTTTCTTACTTTTTATTCTCTGCCATTACTTAAAACGAATATGCAATCAACGTAAAACTTGCTAAAGAACTAAAGACACTATATAAATTATGCCCTTAAATGAATAGTTTATTTTTCACTGGCAGCACAAAGATGACGATCGTTAATCTGACACGAATGACGTAGCTTTCTGATAAATTTTCTACATTAGACAAGTGGCACAAAGCAATTGTTAAATTATACCGATAAAGTAGGAATCTAGCGATTTACAAATCAAAAGGATACGTGTTACTTTATTAACATTATTTTATCCAATTTTATAATATAAATTAATCAAAAATAAAATTTAATCCTTAATCATCTATTTATTTAACCAAAATTTAATTCAAAAACTATAAAAAATAACTAGCTGGTTAAAAACAGTAAAGTGTAGTATATAAATACATATAAAAAAAAAGAAGACGAGTCGAAAATAAAAGAAGATAAGAGAACAACAACTCGTTTGCTGAGAGATACATAAAGTAATGTTATATTATGCAAAAATACGAAAAACTCGAGAAAATAGGGGAAGGCACTTATGGAACTGTATTTAAAGCTAAAAATAGAGAAACTCTTGAAATAGTCGCTTTAAAAAGAGTACGATTAGATGACGACGACGAAGGAGTTCCATCATCCGCCCTTCGTGAAATTTGTTTATTGAAGGAATTAAAACACAAGAACATTGTACGACTCTACGACGTGTTACACAGTGATAAAAAACTAACTCTAGTTTTCGAACATTGCGATCAAGATTTAAAAAAATACTTCGATAGTCTAAACGGTGATATAGATCTCGATGTCGTAAAATCTTTTATGTACCAATTATTACGAGGTTTAGCATTTTGTCACAGTCACAATGTACTTCATAGAGACTTGAAACCGCAAAATCTGTTAATCAATAAAACTGGCGAACTTAAACTTGCCGATTTTGGATTAGCCAGAGCGTTTGGTATTCCGGTAAAATGTTATTCGGCTGAAGTGGTGACTTTATGGTATCGTCCTCCAGATGTTTTGTACGGAGCCAAACTGTATACCACCTCTATTGATATGTGGTCAGCTGGGTGTATTTTCGCTGAATTGGCTAATGCAGGTGAGTTTTTATTTGTATTAAATTACAAGAACGAGGTAAATAAATAACGTTGATTGTATTAGGGAGACCATTATTTCCGGGATCGGATGTAGATGATCAATTAAGGAGGATATTTAAATTGTTAGGTACAGCTACTGAAGACACTTGGAATGGAATGTCTCAGTTGCCAGATTATAAACCGTTTCCAGTTTACCAACCAAATATGAGTATGTCACAGGTAATGGTTAATTATTTGTTGTTGGTGTAAATTTTTATGATTTTTTGTTTAGGTGGTGCCTAAATTAGGTAATAGAGGTCGAGATCTTCTTCAAAAGTTGTTGGTTTGTAATCCGATGGGAAGGATATCGGCCGACGATGCGATGGCCCATCAATATTTCATAGATTTAAATCCATCTATAAAAAACGATAGATGCTGATGAGTTTTTATAACAAAAACTCGTTTTTTTTATGTAAAATATTTATTAGGCATTCATTGTATTTAATCACTCTAGATTATTTTTTTATTTATTTATTTTGACTGTAAATTTTATTTAATTTAAGTATTATAAAGTGTGAAAAAGAAAGTGTTTTTTGTATGGAAGGAAATAAATAAAAACTGATAACAAACTTTTTAGTTGTTTATATTGTCATATCTACAATATGCAGTAGTAATAGTAGTACATCAATAAAATTTGTTTTTTTTTTTGGTAAAATATTTAAAAGCTATGAATAATATACAAGTTACACAAATTTGGCCGTCAGTATCTGGCACACATAGATTTGCATTGCAATTACAATTTTCCTATATAGAAATATGTACCTAGTTTTACCCTAGAAATTCTAATACAAGAGGACTGACTGTCTTTTAACGTGTACATAAATACAAATAAGTTAGTTGCTTAACGTTTTTAAATTTCTTAAGTAAGCTTTTAAGGAAATGACAAAGTTTATTTTAGTATAATCGCCAAACTGAACGATTGGATGTCCTCTACCAATTAACACTGTCAAACACAGATGAATAAGACACAATAATGTCGAAAATCGGCCTGCGGTCCTGATGGATTTTAAAAGTTTTGGAAACAGTCGCCTTATATGACAACGCGCTTTTTCTATTCCACATTTTTCATTCCTTGTGACGATTATTTACTGTTTTTTTTCTTCTTGTGAACCGCTTTATAACGTCCAACATTACCTTTTTTATTGAAAAGTAATTACTGCTTCGAAATTTCACCTCATTTCCTGTACTACTTACTAAAACATTCACTTTGAATTTTTAAAGGACCAAGATAAAATTTTTTTCCATCTTTTCTAAAATTAAGTAACTGCGTTTTAAATACTAAAATAAATTAAGTTTTCCCATTACGGTTTATTTCTAATCAAAAAAAGGTGCAAAAATTTTACCATCTCAAAGATTTATCGTAAATTTTAATCTTTTAGTCTAAAACGATTTTATTTAAGTCGAAAAGTAGCAGCGTCTAAATTTAAGGCAAATCGATCGAAAATTTCCAATAAATCCTTTCCCTAAATAAAATAGTTCAGTGTCATCTTTTCACCAAAAAATATTTAACACGATATGTATCGTTCTGACCTTTTAAAAATAGAACACCGGGGGGTGACTAAAGCAAACTTAGTAAAAAAATGACACAATAAATAAATAAAAAAAATAAACAACCCCAACAACTTAAAAAAAATCTTTTTCATATAATAAATCAACAACAACGAACAGCAGCGACGACTATGTACAATAATGTGATGCACTATATAAGGGAGTAAAAAATATATTTTTTTGAGCCCGACACTTCCAGTGCGCAATTTTTTTCTTTTTTATAATTTTATTTAATACAATTTTTTTGGCGCGTTCTTTCTCGAACAACGTAACTTGCATTATTTTTTTTCTTCTTTAAAAATTTTCACAAATTCAAAAAAAAATGATACAGTTTCAAAATTATTATCGAACGAGTTAAGACCATTTTTTTTGTTTTAATTTTTTTATCCAAAAAAAATTATCACTTTGCGAAGAAAATTTCAAAACGATTTTTTTCTCTCTTTCTATCTATTTCCGTGACTCTCTTCAACTTTGAAGTTGCGATTTGACGGCCGCCGCCGCTGCTGCCTTCTGTTTCTCGATGTATCTCTTCCGGGCCTGATGGATCAAGTGTTCCTTTCTTTTGTGCAAGATCTTCTCGCGTTCTACAGACGATTTGAAAAATCGGCTACCCAACACCGCCGAATCTTCCCTAAAAGAACAAATAAACTGAAAAACAGCATATAGGCTTTGAACTAGAAAGCAACAAATAGAAAATGAACAAATACTCATGTGGCCGCGGTACTTGATCACTAACTAATTCCATATTAAAAACTAACATGCTAAACAATACGCAAGTCAAGGAAAAAACAATCAGAAAGAAATATTTCCGTGGAATCTAGAGAACAAAGTGTGTAAAGTTAAAAGTATAATATAAATACAATAATTTATCAAACCCACAAGGTTTAATTCACCCTTTATAAACTGCACAAAATACGAAATCATAAAACTGAACCATATATAAAAGTAAAAATCAAAAACGATTATTAAATAGACTAAGAAAAAAGTAACCAAAAAAGTACATAATCTGAAATGGTATTGCTATCAGCTTAAAACCAAAACAATAAAAAGATTCACTGTTTTCAGATTAAAAAAGAGATAAAAACAATTTAAATCCGTCTCAAAAAAATTTAGTATTAAATCATTAGCAGGTAATATGTTATTATGAAATAAAAAAAGGTATCCAAAATTATCAAATAAAATCAATGAAAAAAAATTAATTTTGCCTATCAAAATCCAAGAAACATAATATATTATATTACGTATTTATGTTCCAAATTGTTAGTTGTTTTATCATAAATTCCAGTTTAAATTACCCGCCACTGTCTTATACGTCAACTGTCACTGTATAAGCAACATCCTGGCGCCATCTATGTGAAAATAGTAGTATTTGGCATAAAGAAGTCAAGAACCTGAAATAATATTTTAATACTTACGATTCTACTGTATCGGTATTAAAATCGTCCCAATTTCTGTGACTCAGATCCGGCTCGTCGAACTGCAACACCGACAACGGATTCCTACTGGTCGATTGATCGATGTCCATGTCTCTAAACATAGGCGGCGCCACCAGTCTGCCGTCCAATACATTTTCGATGGTCAATTCCACCGAACGAGTCACTCGTATGTCTTCGATGATGGTCGGTATCGGAATGTGCGGAAACAGCGTTTGAACTTGCCTAGCCATGGCGTCCAATTGGGAATTCGAAGCGGCCATGTGATTTTGACGGATGCCCTGTACGTGGCTTACTTCCACCGAAAAACTCGGCAACCACGATACGTATCTCGAACCTACTCGAAAGAAAATAAAAAAATGAAGGTTTTTTCGATAAAAATTATTTACGAATCGATATATGCTCACCGTCGAAATGGAAAAAATGATTGAAAGGTCTCCTGGCGTTGTCTTGGGGATCCGTTTGGATTTCCGGCGGTTGCATACTGCTGGCCGAAGGACTTTGAATGTTTAAGGTCATTCTGCAAGTGGGACACGAAGTGTCTTGCTCCAACCACGACAACAAGCACGTACTGAAACGATTTAAAAGTTTCTATAAACAGTTATCGGATAACTGTTACACTTGTATCACCCATCTCTAACTACCATCTTTCAACAACTAAAGGAGACCATACACGTTTCAGACCTTCATGTATAACCAATATTTCGACTATTTTTTTGAATGTTGTTTTAGCCAATGGGAATACAATTAAGCGATAATTTTGCACTGGTACAGATTATCGGACAGCTGTCAATATAGTCAATTTTAATCAGTTTTGAACTCCGCATACTCAAAAATTTATATTTGTATTAGGATTATATCAATTTTGCTTATTCCTGATTCCAAATCAATATAAACTAATTGAAAAATCATTAGGTATAATTAATTTGGTGCTGCGAACCTCGCTTCGCTCGGCACGCAGTGATTCACTTATAATAATATCAAATTTAAACTTAATTGAGTTATAATAAATCTCTGCGTGCCGAGCGAAGTGAGGTTCGCAGCACTAAAATATTTACCTCTAAAAAATATATTTCCCTGTCGATTTTATTTATTATGATGATTGCTTCTTATTTGACAGTTAACTTACAGCTGTCAATTATCAATATAGTATTTTTGATTAAGATTTGAACTGAGCACACTCAAAAATATATATTTACAGTAGGATTTTATCAATTTTGGTTATTCCTGATTGTTTGTCACCTAGTTGACAGCTGTCAACTGTCAATATCGTGGTTTGAGTCAGTTTTTAACTCAGTACACTCACGGCCGTTTGCACCGACTTTTTTTTAAGGGACAATTAAACTAACGGTCCTTTAAAGTACTCTTAACTGTTTTTGTTCATTGCACCAACTTTAAGGGACCCTTAAACATCGATTAAAGCATTTGGAACTTAAGTAACCATTAAAATTAAAGGTCAATTAGTTAAATGTCCCTTAAAAAAAAGTCGGTGCAAACGGCCGTCAAAAACAAATGTATTTTTTGCCAATTTTTAATTGTCATGCTCTTTGACAGTTAACTTACAGCTGTCAATTATCAATATAGTATTTTTGATTAAGATTTGAACTGAGCACACTCAAAAATATATATTTACAGTAGGATTTTATCAATTTTGGTTATTCTTGATTGTTTGTCACCTAGTTGACAGCTGTCAACTGTCAATATCGTGGTTTGAGTCAGTTTTTAACTCAGTACACTCAAAAACAAATGTATTTTTGTCAATTATAATTGTCATGCTTTTGACAGTTAACTAACAGCTGTCACAATGTGAAAATCGCTTTAAAACGTCAAGAACATATATTTACGTGTGGATTTTATCAATTTTGATTGTCACATGCTGTTTGACAGTTAATTGACAGCTAACAACTATAAATATAATCTTTTCGACATCAGTATTAAAGTAGTTAACCTCAAAAATATAAATTTCATTGTCGATTTTATTAATTATGATTATTGCTTCTTGTTTGACAGTTAACTTAAAGTTGTCAATTGTCAAAATAGTATTATTGAAATAAGATCTCAACTAAGCACACTCAAAAATTTATATTTACATACGTATTCAATTTGACAGCTAGTTGGCAGCTGTCAACTGTCAAAATTAATATTTTTTTCCAATTTAGATTCTGATTAATGAATAGAAGTTAAAATATCCCATAATTTCAAAGATAAACCAGTTTGGCAACAGCGTAATAAGAAAATCTAGTTGTTAGATGCTTACCCAACGTTGCCGATTCTTCAACAATTTCCTCATATCGAGGAAATTAAAAATCTACAAAAAATTAAAATACTTTCATCACTTACTTGTGAAACAGATGACCGCACGGCAATTTCCTAGCCGTCTCCATTTTCTCCCAACAAATGGCGCAATTGTCCGAATTCCCGTTGAGTTCCTTCTCGGTAGCCATCGGATAATTTTGTTCCAAGTGATTCCTCACCCACAGATAATTCCGATGTTTCTTGTATTTCCTTTGGATCTCGTGAAACAGATGTCGCAGTTGCATGCAAATCACCAGACTGGCCATCGACAAGAATATGTTGCTCCACAACAACATGTGCAGATGATGGATCAAATCGATGAAGAGAGCAGCCAGATCGAAGCTCAGTTCGAAGTAATACGAAACCGGACCGCGTTTATCCGAAGTTTTATTATCTTCCGTCGATGCGGATTCGTTCTTGGAATCGTACAAATGGAACGCGTAGCGTATGATGACGTGCAAAGTGCGAATCGCCAACAAAAACACCTACAAACATTTTTTAGGGTAAATAAAACGGTCGGTTAGGGGGGAAGCATTAGTTTATTACGCAAGACGTTTTAGGGTAAGTCCTCATGCACGCGAAATTGCGAATTATTTTGTGCGGAATCGTTCCCATTGGTGGTATAGGTGACATTTGACAGTAACATTGAAAAGTGGTGAAGTAAGTAGCGATATTTTTCAACTTCTTGCGGCAAAACGTTTTAGACAAAAAATATGAGGAAATGGTCAGTAAATATGAAAATGATAAGCAAAATTCTATACAAATCCCATTTTTCTACTTGGTGTTGGTTGTTACGCCGTCTAGCGAACGTTTGACAAGCTCGAAAATAATTTACAGCAATTTCTCTTGGCGACTTTTTTCATGATTTTTTTTTTCTAAAATATATACGACCAATATCTTATGAGACATGGCCGCTCGCTACCCTTAACTGATCACCCTGTACATATCGTGAGATAGATTCATTTATTGCACGGCTTTAGAAAAGTCCAACATTGTAGCATCGAAAAATGTGAAAATAGAGCTATATTGTATAGGAGTCATAGAAAAAAAAAGCAAAGAGACTTTTGCAACAAAAAAAATTTGCAATAATTGTTAAATGTTTGCTATAATCTTTTTTAAATCGTAAAAACCAATGAATTGTACGGAAAAAATACAATAGAAAACGATTTTTAGTAAATGATTACATTAAATGCCATTTATTTTGATTTATTGAGTCTGACCGAGTGACAATTGTCCAAGCCAAAAGTAGTAGGTTAATTTAATAACAGATGTCATTCAAGAAAAAGTTAGGTTAGGTTTGGTTTGTCGTCACCCGCTTCTTTTTCTTCCCGATGGCACAATTTCAATTTTCCGACTTTTTAGATATCTTTTTCTTTAATTTTTTAACGTAATATTCAATGCAAACATTTTTCCCAAAAAGTACATTACTCCTAGACTATATAATAAGTGGGGAAACGACGGTCAAAAATAGTTTTAAGTAAACAATGAACGGCATCTAATTTACATAATATATTGTTCGAATCTTACCTCGTAGAACATGAAGAAGAACGTATTTAGCCCTCCGAAGAATCCGACGAATATTGAAACGACGAACATGAATCCGGACGCTGCGAAAATCGCCGCCAACAAAGCCATCAATTTCACGTGGCTCCAAAATGGCGTTCTAGGCGAAAACGACAACTGCAACAAAACCCCGAAATTTACGTTACTACTACGCACAATATACCCAATTATTGAGAAAAACTTACATATTCGAATCTGTCTTTGCTCAACTGCGACAACAGATGCAAAAATCCCAATAGAGAAAACCACAAACACCACAACAACACTTCGTCGATGTATTGCACGTTGATGATGCCGAATATGAAGATGAATTTGTAAAAGACGAAATTCCAAAATTTATCTCGGAGTTGTTGTTGTTCGGACACTCTCAGTTCGCCGAATACCAATTTTTGGACGGCTCTACCGAGCAGAATAAATAGACAAAACGCCATGTTTATCATGGTCTGTAAAAGAAAGTTTTTAATTTATAAGGAGGCCATCATCAGAAGCTAAAAGTCAACATTACAGAATGACAGCAATTAACCAAACATACCTTAAAAATCAATTATGTGTAAAAGTAAGCATAACAAAAATTATAATAATTAATCAAACTAAAAGTAAGCGTGCAAGCATTTTAGTTATTATTCTGTAATGTTTACTTTTAACCTCATGTTTTAGACTGATGATGGTTCCTCTATATGCCGAAACGAAATTTTTAATCACTTAATACAAATTCTGTGACATTGATTTTGTTTTTTCCTTCAATTAAAAAAAAATCAAACAAACAAAATGTAACTTAAATGTCAATCTGACGATGCTAATCTTAGCGAAACGGCCATCATTGTAATTTAAAACCTAATTTTTTCAAATAAACTTGGAAGTTGCGTTCAAACGAAGAGTTTTTTATTATTCTTAATAAAAAAAAATCACTTACTCTTAATAAAACTTCCGATATAATATTTAGTTTTACTTTACGTGCAGCGCTAACTTTATTCGATATCGTTTATCTTAGATATATTACGATTTCTTTTGATAAACTTATAACAGGAACTAATTATTACGTACCTAATTATTATAAAAAACAATCATTTGAAAATCGTTTTGGTCAGCTATCAATATTTATTACGAGTTACAGTTTGACTTAAATTGGTTTGGTTCAAGTTTTATTTTATCAAAACGAACGCATCTCTTTTTCTAGAACATGACAGTAATAAACAAAACACCAGAGCAATGAACAAGGTGGCAAGTAAAATACACACATCGCCGAAATTCTTGAACCCCCTCGTAAATTTAACAACAAAATATTCATCATCAAATCTTTGATAGGGAAAATATTGATTACAAGAAAGGGTTTATGTTTAATTACATTTTCTTAAGTCCTTTTCGTATTTCTTTTTAATTAGAATAAAGTAATTGTTATCTTATTCGTCAAGGACATCCTGTATACTACCTATTTCGACGATTTTGCCTTGCTTCAATAACTGCATGCGGTATTACGCCTATATACCCTCTTTTGGCATCAACTCAATACTTGATAAATCATGTTGGTTTTTTTTATTTGGTTAAAATTTGTCGAATGGCCAAAATTTTTATTTACATGTACAAATTACCTATCTAGTTCTAGACAAAAAAACGTTCGACATCGCAAATTAATAAGATTATTATTTATATAAAAATTTAACCGGAATTTATGTAAATTAATCATTTTAATTAACTGTAAAAGATAACTTATCGCTGGAAAAGAGATGCAATTATTGTTTCTTTTTTATCATCCTTATTAAAGTTAATTTTATATCAATAAATATCCTTCTCTGGCACCGAAATTATTTCTATTTATTTTTTAAATGAATTTATACGATGGCAACCTTGAAATTAACACCTTTTTTGCTGTTTTTTCCTTTCAATTTATCAGGGTCACCGTATGTATTTTGTATCTATTATTTCCTACTGACTCATATAATAGGTAGGTATACTATAATGGTAACCTGATCTTGACCAACATTACAATAAACTTTTAGAAGAAGGTCTAATAAGCAATTTTTTAAATAAAATGAGTATGAAATAAACAAAAAAATTTAACCCACGCATCATTATTATCTTATACAAATAATTTAAAAGTGGATCACCGAGATATTAACTAGTTTGTTTGAACTTAAGATTGATAAAATTGACATTTATTTTTACTTTTTTCGTAACAGCAACATCTTATATAAATTAATTGTTTAACAATCAAAAACAATATTTGAATATTATCAACTTTATTATCTTTGTTTAAGTAATTTTATCTAATAATTATAAATTTTTGACACACATTTTAACAGCAAATAAATAATAAAAAAATATTACATTATCAGAAAAATTTAAAAACTTACCCAAACACAGACTGGTTCTCTTATCATAACGGTGAAAACATCAGATATAAATTGTCCCCTGCTCCTCAAACTTTCATCGGTATTATTTTGCATGTCCGAAGATTCCTTTTTATCTATTTCTGCGGTGTAATTCCAATTGGGTTGTTTAATAATCTGGGCCGCATAGTAAATGCAAGCCGATAGGGCTACGATACTTACAAAAGAATATACTCTTAAGTTGGGTATAGGTAATCTTTCTAGCGGAACCACTGGCATGTTGACAATTAATATTGTGTAAAAATTTAAATATTCTTTATCGGAACTGCTTGATTTTGATTTCTTGATTGACAGACAAAAAATGTTGACATATTAGATAATTCTCGTAAGCACTGCGTAAACTTTTAAAACGATCTCATTTTGACTGCATTATTATTTAAATATAAATCTTCAACTGTGTACTTTACTTCTCAAAGATAAACTGTTACTGTAATAAGAGTCAAATATCGAATATAGAAAAGTCGAATTCTAGAACCACAGAAGTTAACTTTTTATTTCAAAGTTGTCACGTCAGTGTCAAAATATCATACTTATCCTATATTGATTTCACATACACTTTTTATTATATGTACCACAGATCATACACTTTTATTTATCTATGGTCTAAAATGCGTGCTCATGATACAATAAACTTGCAGTTTGTTGTGTTATGAATATAATATCACGTTATATCAACACACGTTTATAAATTTAATACAAGGAGACACAAATGTTATTATTTTTCAAATTATTAATTGTGGATAAGATTTCTTTAAATACGTGACAAATATGTGAATATAAAAGAAGACCTGTCACTGTTGCAGTGGTTGTTAAAAAGAAGAAAAAATTGACACATTTGAAAGATATCTGACGTCTATTTGTCTATTAAAAAACAAAATTTACTTTTATTTCTAAAAGAATAATGTTGTAACATAATCGTCAGTATAGGAAAATTTGTCTGTGATCGTGACAGTGTTAGTATAAATCGTTTCAATTAAGAATGCAAACTATAGTAGTGATTTTAATAATAAGTTTCCTAAATTAAATGCAAGTGTGGTATCTATTAATGTAAAGAACACCGAAATTTTATTGGATTTTCAAGTAATAGAAATTAGTTAAAAGGTAAGTGACACCTACTATACTATATAAAATATAAGAAATAGATAAGATTTACACAAATCCGCGAAACTTGAAATATTTTTGTTTGATAACCTTGAGCAAAAAATCGTTATTAAAATATTTAACCTAAATAGTGACTAGGATTGCTTCCGTTAAATTAATATGTTCCTGGACAGATTTATGACATTCGGTTTGAATAAATAATCGTTTATACAAGCTGCCTCCCTATTGTCCTTGACTTTTGGCTATACTATTGTATATAGTATTAATTTACTAAATTTGCTAATCTAGATTTATTTTAGTTTAATGGTAATAAAATCCTAAAAATTAATTAAAAACATACAATTGATTTTAATTTGAATAAGAGAGTTGTAAGTAATGTACCTTGAAGATAATTGAAAATTAATATCTGTTGTATATTTTGACAAATTGAATAAAATAATGTAGTTGGTAATTGAATCGCCCTCTATTAACGTAAATATTGTACCTGATTTTAAATTTAGTTATTACCTATAGCTTGACCTTGCTGTGAATTTTAAAAACAAGAATGTTTAATTATAATTAAAAATAAGAACTTAAAAAAGTATAGGTACATTTGTTTGTCATAACATTTAGATTACTGTTAAAAAAATATTAACTTGCATGTCATTTACAATATTTCCTTAATGTTAACTAAAGGTGGGTATTTTTTTTATTTCTAAATAAACGTTTACATTGTTAACAACATTAAAATAAAATATGGTGTTAGGTATTGTAATATAAGACAATAAAAATTAACCTTGCACTTTGTCAATAATCCAAAGCAATTATCATGTTAAGTGAATATTGGTTTACAGGATAAACATACAACTTTGCATTTCAGTGAAATGGCAACCTCAAGTGATACGAAAAAAAGTCCTCAACTAAGCAAAATTAAACTAAAAGTCGTAAATAGTGCGGTGACGGCAAGCGATTCCGACGCCAGCGTCGAAACCAACAGTTTGAGCGCTGAAAGTGCCACCGAACAAAATCAAACCATACAAAACGAAAAAAAGAAAAAGAAACCCAGACGCGGTTCGGAATGGGAGATAATAGAGGGACTGAAAGATGGCCAACGTTTCGAAAACAAACCCAATCCTTTCAATGGTTATTTGCACAAGAAGAGAAAATGGCCCCTCAAAGGATGGCACAAGGTTAGTACTTATTTAATCCAAATAAAAAGTTTATCAACCTCTAATTTTCAAATAAACAAACTAGCTTTTGTTGTTATAAATAAAATCGATAATGCAAAGCGTATTTTAATGATTGTTTAATGTTTTGGGTATAAAAAATTAATAACATATGCATTAAGAACGTTTTGCACAATTTGTGGGTCATTTTACAACTTTGGTTCATTCTGAATAGTATAAAAATATTTTGCCATGCAGGTTTTATTTTTTAGAAATATTCCATTGATTTGTTTGAACTCAATTAATTTATTATGGAAAAAAACGCTAACTTAACATATTTATTGCATTCTCACTATTTTGATAAGATAATGATTCCAATTAATATTACTATGAGCACATAATGCTGTGTATTTAATTTCTGTAAACATGTAATCAATTTATTTCTTTTGATCAATAATATTATAATAAAGAAAAATTTCGCTGGTTAAAACAAAATCTCGCTCGTTTGTCAGAGGGCGATTTGTTCGAAAAATCTCACAAATTTGTGGCAACGCCGGATTCGCATGTAACGAATGATACTGTATAGTATTTTTCACAGTAAATGGTATTGGCTTATTAACTGCAATAAACTACCCGATTTAATCTCATTGTGTAGACAATGGACTAGTTTAGTGATTTTTTTTATATTTGCATCTTATAAAATAGGTTTTTAGTGGTTCAACTGTACAAATAAAATTTTTATAAAATTAATCCTCTAGCCATAATCGGCTTTTGAAATTTAAATTTAATGGTTACATACGTCATAAGTGGTAAGTGACGTGTTTCAATAAGATTGGTAGAAAATTTGCGATGTTGTCGATATGCTTTAATATTAACCGAGAAACTTATCTCTCTCTCTTCTTTTTGTCATTAAAAAGAGATAAACAGATCGATATTTTTGTTCTCTAATTGACACTATCAAATAAGGAGTAAAACACTAAACAAAATATTCTGTCATTTTCGTTAGTTTAATTTGTTGTTTGGTTGTGTTTGGTTTATGAAAGAAATTACTTCTAAATTATTTTGGTTGGAAAATAAAAATCCCTAACACTTTCTCTTGGTGTTATAGCGGTTTCTTCAAAAATAACCAATAGAAGTAATTGTTCTCTCGGGGAGCAACCCTTCTATCGGTACAGTGAGAGAACGAATTTCAAGAATACGGTTTTGGCATTTTCAATAGAACCACCCACACTTTCTATTGGCTGTTCTATTCTATCACCGTCAAGAATAGGGATCTTGTTTGTTTATTACAGATAATCACGATTTTCTCTCCTGTCATATATCTTGTCAACTGGTACAATCAATTAGTCACAGAACACGGTGTTTTGTGCCGCCAGTTCTTTGAGAATACTTGAAAGGAACATAGCTAAACTGTGACAACGTTGACTTTTAAACACACTTCATTATTGGTTATTAGTTGGCGCTACGTTTAAAACTTACTAATTATTTATTGCTAAATTTTACGAAATGAGAAAAATTACTTGCAAAATGAACACCAATATAAAGTAAGTAGGTATCGTATCCTAAATATATATTGCTATCATTTTGATTAATATGATCCTACTAAACTAGTCCATTCTTTTCTATATTTAGTTCAGTATCGCTATCCTCATCTAAATTAATTATAATTGGCGCAATTGATTTTATACAAAGGTACGAGTTTTCATCATTTATAACATGACTAACAAAGATGTCATCCTTGCTTAATTCTATCACTGGCAAGTTTGGAACTGACTTTTTCCTCTAATCTTATCCTTCAGCACCTATTCTGGCGAGAAGGTCCCCTTTTCGTTCCCCTCTATGCCGGCAGAGGTAGAGGTAAAATTCGTAGTCACTATTTTCATACTAGCAGGGATGGTAGTTTTGATTTACAGCGGAAGGGACGATTTGAACCAAAACTCGCTTCAATGACGGTACTACTTTGCTCGCGATCTAAACGGTCAAGAATTCTCAAAATAAAAAAAATTGGAAATACAACGAAAAGCGTTAAATCTTAAAATAAAACACATTTTCCAAAAAAAAAACTCTTTATTATCTAATTCAAATAACATAACTTTTATTTATTTATTTATCACACCGTGTAAACAGAAAAACATCACAAAATTATTCCGCCGGTTGCGGATGACACGGATTGCCGATAATCTGATCGGCTATCCTGCTCGCTTCCCTCAATCCGCTCAAAAAAGCTCCGTGCACCGTGGCCGGATAATTCCTGATGGTATGCTCGCCGGCGAAAAACACCCTCGCGGGGCCCGAGGTCACCGAGACGCCGTTCTCGTCCGGCGGAATAACCGGCGAAGCCAACAAATCGTAATCGCTGCCCGAACTGCCGACGGCCACGAAACTATAAGAACCCCTCGACCAGGGATCCGCTCTCCAACGAGTCACCACCGTTTCCTTGGGCTGCGGCACGCCCGATTGCCCGAAGATCCCCCTCAGCACGGCGATGCATCGCCCCACTATCACGTCATCGGTGACGTTCTCCATAATGGCCGCCGCCTCGCCCGCCACCAACGCCAACAGTACGGGCGCTTTGTACAAGTTCCAAAACAAGAACAACTCCCCTCTACTGGCCGTGGTGCTGCCTACGTGCCCGAATAAATTAGCCTGCGGGTTCCAGAAGATTCTTTCGAAGCACAACACCACTTTGTTCAGATTCCCGAATCCTAAACGTTGAATGGCCGAGGTTTTCCAATCGGGTAGAGGCGGGGAAAATTGCACCGTATTCAGTTGGTTGCTGGAAGGAGCAGCGCTGAGTTTGAGCACGCCTAAAGGTAAAGTGCACAGCACCACTTCGGCGTGATAAGTATTAGTGGTTGAAGGATTCGAAGGGTTATAAACTGTAACTTCGACTCCTCGATGATTATACTCGACTTTCTTAACAGCAGCGTTTAATTTGATATCTAAACCTTCAGCTAAAGCCACCGGTACGCAAGAATAACCGTTCCTTACGGTTAGATGATTGCCGGTGAACTCGAAATCGTCATCTTGGTCCCAATGTTTTAAAGAAAGAGTCGACAACGGGGTCGCGTTAGCGAATTCCAAGTTAGCGAAATGCCAATCTAAGATCTGCCGATCTTTAGAGGATAGGTAAACGTCGCTAGGTCTGCTCTTATCCAATTCGTCGATTTTTCGTTCGATTTCTTTAGCTTGCTCGGTTAATTGATCCCATCGTCGACCTAAATCTTTGAGATCCTTGATGCCGCTGGCGTAAGCGAATTGTTCGTCTACGTTCCTCTTTTCTTTAGCGGCCATTTCGTCGACGATGCTCTTGATCTCTTGCATTTTTTCTTTGACGTTCACCATCATCTGTTGGTTGGTTTTCAGTTTTCCCTGTAGGTTTATCACGTTCTTTAGATGTTGGATTTGTTTTTCTTTGACGTTCTTTTCTTGTAGTTTGATCACCCATTCTAAGGCTTGTCCTAAACTGACTGGTTTGTTGCCGGCGTAATTGAAATCTAGTTGGTGGGAAAGATAGGAAGTGGCTTCTAATAGACGGTTGAATTCTCGTTCTACCATTTCATCTTTGTCTTTGTCGACGGTGACGCCGTTCGATTGGTATAAGGGACACTTTTGACGGATGCGGTGCAGTTCCATGTCGATTTGTTTGCTTAAGGTGGTTATGGGATTGCCTCCTAGACCTGTCACCACCATGGCGCCTGAAAAGAAACACCAACATCGTTTTCAAACTCGAGATAAAATGAAATTAAGTAGAAAAATGATAGTTGACTGTTTTTTGACAGAAAAAAACTAATTCAAGAAAGATCCAACAATATTTTGTATGAATAGTCTAAAAAATAAGCATTGCTGAGCTCTTTTTTGTCTTTACTGTTCATTAAGAGGCTAAATATACATTAAAATGCACATTAAAAGCAGATGCAATATTATTTTGGTCAAATTAATACAAGAAATTTGTTCAAAATATTTACTATAACAGCAAATGGTTTATAAAATATGCCTTAGTCAGTTGTACTAAGCTTCTTTTATAAAAAATAATTTATATTGTTTAAATAAAGTGGTACAGTAGTTTTCACAATAAATGGTATTGACTGAAGGATTATAATAAAACCAATTAAGTTGTAAAATCCGAGATGCACATCATAAATGTAAAAGACCTGATTCAGCCACTTTATGGCTGCAAATGACATATATTTTGAGGAAAATTATACAAAAAAAGAACTTTTGAGGAGAGCGATAGCGATACTGAATTAAATATAGAATAGAATTGTAATATTTAAATAAATTACTTGTCTATCTCCTATATTATGCAAAATTCAAATTCCTTAAGTTCAACCCTGCAGCACATTTGCATCTTTTACCTGATGATTTTCTACACAATGAGATTAAATCGGGTAGTTTATTGCAGTTAATAAGCCAATATCATTTACTGTGAAAAATACTATAACATATGCAGGAAAGTACAGATTTAAAGTAGATCCAACATTAGTTTAGTCAAATTATTATTTAGTACAACAAATTAGTTCAAAATAGAACATGCAGTAACAAATGATTCAGACAATATGCCTTGGTGAGTTGTACAAAGTTTCTTTTGTCAAAAATAGCTTCTAATGGTTTATCAAGTGATAAAATATGAAAGAAAATGTAAATTTGAAACAGATCCAACATTATTTTAGTCAAATTGATGCTTTAGTACAAAAAACTAGATCCAATGGAACCTATACTAACAATTAGTTTAGTAAATATGCCTTGGTATGTTGTACTAAGCACTTTTGTTAAAAATACTACTGATTGTAACAAATAATTCAGAAAATAAGCAATGAAGAAATAAGCAAAGCTGTATTTTGTTAAAATTAGCTATTGGGATAAAAGTTTAAAAGAAAAGTCAGATTTAAAATAGATCCTAGCTATATTTTAGTCAAATGAATACTTTAGTATAAAAAATTATTCCAAAGTGGAACCTGTTTTAGCAATTACTTGAGAAAATTGGCCATGGAGAGTTGACTAAGCTTCTATGGATTCTAACAATAATTATTAAAATTTAAAAGGCAGAAACAGATTCCACTGATATTTTAGTCAAATGGTTGTTATAGACAACAAATAAGGGACAAAATATAAAAATAATGGCATGTTTAAAAGTTTTAGAATATATTATCAAGTATTGATTAAATATAACCTAGATATTCTTTGCCCTAATTGATTAACCTGGATTTTGCACTAAGATCAATAAGCAAAAAATATTGTAAAATAAATACTTACTGGAAATTTATATTGAAATTAATCAATATAAACTTAAATTTCCAATGTACCAAAAATAATTAGACATTACAAAATGAAAAAGTGTTTTATTTGGTATTATAAAACACAAATGATATTAAAAACAAATTAGAAATAATGAATAACATATAATCAATTATATTTACCTATATCTGCAATATAACTTCCTTTCCTGAATGTTGCAATACGTCCTCCAACTCTATCCCTGGACTCAAGCACAATAACTTCCAGTCCGAATTGTTGTAACTGTTGAGCAGCAGCTAAACCAGCAATACCTGCACCAATCACTATAACTTTTCCATATTTTTTAGCTGGAATCGGTTTCAATCTCTTGAAAATACCATAATTGATGAAACCATTTCTCTCCAGATATGCATGCACCCTTTTCACTAACTGTGGATCACTGTTGTATGGTGATTCCATCTTTTCTAGAGCATGTTCTATGATAAGTTGTTGTTTGGGATTCTCTAACCACAATTGAAGTATACGATTTCTTACATTTAAATACACTCTTACTGTTTGTAATGTCGCATTGGCTATGTCTGGGAAACAAGCTGCTTCTGTCGATGTTAGTTTATCAAAAGGCATGCGACTTTGGAAAGCAGCTCCTTCTAAACCGGAAAATAGATCTTTGATAACGGGATCGTCTAATTCGGAATCGGGATCGTCGTTGTTTTCGTCTTCCTGTTTGATTTCATCTTTTTTGGTTTCCTTTTTCGCGTATTTAGACGTGCTCGGTCCGGGGCTGAGTTTCTTATCGGAATTTTGTATCTTGGACTTGTCCGTGTTTTCGGAACTCTCCTCTTCGCAAATGCTTTTTTCTTCGACTTCTTTCGAATCGAATTTGGCTTTTTTTCGTCTGCTCATTTTGTTCAAGCGATCGTATGTTTCTAGAAATAACTATGTAAATTTATACATTTACATAATTAGTAATAGTAATCGATACTATTATATGTACTTTATTCATTAAATGTATTCAAATAGTTTCAAAGTGTAGAAACAAAATACTAGATTTGTTTATATTGTACATAACCAAATTGACAAATGACAACTGATGCTGCAGAATACAGAACACAGAAATAAAAGAATTGATATATTTTATACGAGATTATTTTTAACATACACTTACGTGGCGTACTGTTTATGGATCGATAAACAAAAAAGAAGAGAAAATGGGAAAGGAATGTCAAATTTAAAAAATGCATTTTATAAAGAATTAATGATTAAAATAGGAAAATGGAAAACTTGATTATTTGTTATAAGAGCTACTATGTAATTAATAAATTTTGTTGTTTCATAGAAAACCTTGAATAGCAGGTTTTTATTTTATTTATAATCTACAATTAACTATACACGATAGTGTAATTTGTAATAAATATTGAAATTAATGTAATAGGCACGTGGTTTTTGAAATACGGAATATTCTTGAAACTTTAGTGGTACGATAAGAGAAATTCTTTATTTTTATTTGGCAATATTCCAGTGTCGTAGTTAACTGCAATGCAGCTGCAGAAAAATATCGCTAATTGTATACATCAGGAAAAATTGTACCTCATTTGGATATTTTGTATATTTATTGCGGATGTCGTTAAATAAAACATCATTATTTTCCAGCGTTATTTTATGATAGATAAAGGCATCTTGGTTTATGGTAAAGGTCCTAACGAGATAAACAAAGGTAAAATACATGGTACACTCGACATAGGTTTATCCGTTATATCGACCAAACAGAAAAGAAAACGTATCGATATCGATGCCGAAGAATTTATCTATCATTTGAAGACAAAAAACGAAGAAACTTTTAATTGTTGGGTACAACAATTAACAGCACATCGACTCTATAGACAGCACATCTTAACTTATGGTACTGGTACGCTGTTCAAGCCCGTAGACGTCCTTAACAGTAAGTAGTTGATTTATTTATTAGTATCGAGTGTGATTCGTATTGTTTTTGGTTTAGCCATTTCGAGGACTCCGGAGATATTAAGTAGAGATGGTAGTTTAACTAGAGGCTTAAAGCCTCCGAACGGTGGTAGTAGACTTAACGTGGTGATCCAAGAATCGTTGAATAATTTAGATCAAGCTCAACGCGATGCCAGCAACATAGAACAAAATATAGGTAAATTGAGTAGATTGTTGCAACAAATTGAAAGCAGTAATCCCATTGTGATCGAGGTAAATTTTGTCTTTATATTACAGTTTAAATTTTTTTATATAAATATTTCGATTAATCTTAGAATACAGCCGAAGCCGTTTCTCCAAACGTGAAGAAGGACAGAAGGAAGTTTGGTTTGAAGAAGAAGAAATCTTCATCTTCCAAAGGGGGTAGCGTAGACTTAACTATTCAATTGAGCGGTGCTAAAAGCGGTTCAGGTGCCGATACCGATAATATTTCTCCGTTATCTGTAAGTTGTTTTTTTTAATGATAGCAGGTTGTTTTTTTGATGGATTATTTTTTCTTAAAGGTAAATTCGTTTTCTGGTTTATCTAATTCGGTTCCGGCTACAGGTAATTTTACAACTTTACCTATTCCTATTAATGCGGGCGCTCCAACTCCTACTCCTGATAGTTTGAGTAGCGTCGATGCCATTTCAATTTCGGCGGAAAATCAGATGAGGGAAGATTTTATTACGCTCTCTAAGCAAGGTAAAAAGTCTAATTAAATATTTATGACAAAATTCGGGGTAAAATCGTTTTAAGACAATTTTGTAACAAAATTCTGAAAAATAATTACAGAGAATAACGTTTAAGGTTCAAATTTTTTCACTTTAATATTAAAATATAAATTTAGGTCGATTTTGCGAGAAAAATCAAGTTTGGTAACTTATAAAGTAGATTAAAAGAACTTTTGTTACTTTTTTCCTGTATCCGATGTATCTGTACTATTTTACCAGACTCGTCCCCTCTACGGGCCCCTCCATTTTTTCTTTTCTCTTTTCGGTCTTCCTCTACTAGACCCTTCTCCCCCTACTATGCCTCCTTTCTATGAATACCCTGCATTCCAGGGTCCATGTGTTCTTTTCTCTTACATAGGCCACATTTAATCTTCTCCTTAACTACCTTTGCTTTACATCCCTCTGTATCTTGTGGCCCTTTACTCCATACCCAAAGCATCTGCCGTCCTCTCTCCCTTCCATAATAGTTTCTCCATCCCAATTGAATCTCCATTTTCCCAGTAAATTTTCCAATTTTCCCCATTCCTTAGGTAATTATCACCTTTTGTTCCTTTCCCTTTCCTCTGTTTCCATCCTCACTTTTTCATCTTATTCCGTCATCTTGTAATTCTTTCCATCTTCTCCAACATTCCAACAACCTTGTTCCTTGAGACTCTGAATCGATAGATTCATCTACTCCAATTTCTTCTTAATCCTTTCAATCTCCTGATTCTTAAGGACTAACGCTTCATTTCTGCCCTCGTTTTCTTTATCTGCTTCCTTTCCACACTCCACACCTTCAAACAATCGGCTCTTTCTGATTCTCCCTTACCCGTTTCTCTCTCCATTTTATCTTCTACAGGATCTTTCTCGAAATAGTCTCTGTACTACCATATTCATTCCTCCATCCTTCTAGTTCACCCACACCACATTTATCTCTTCATTTCCTGGATTAACCATCTTCACCACTATTCCCTCAGTTCTTCTCCCATTCCTCCCATCTTCTTTACATCCTTTCCTTACGGTCTTCCATTCTCCTTCATATCTCTAACTCCTTGATTCTTCTCTCTGCCTTCTACTTCTACTCCTCCTAACTTTTCGAAATCTATTTTCTTCCCGCCTTCCTCCTTTTCAATATCTCCTTTCTCCTTCTGTTTTGTCTTCTGCTCTCTATCCTCCAGAAATTTAGGAGACGTACGTCAACTTTTTACGTGTTTCCTTTAGTGATAGGCAGTCTGAAGGCGTTGACGTTCGGTCTGAGTACGGAAAGGGAACGTCTAAAGTCTGCATTGGAATCCGAGATGCAAGTACCGACCAGTACGACCAATCAGAACATAGTAACGTTGAAGAACAGTCTCAATCAAGTGTTACAACAAAATTCGGATCTTCGAAATAGATTAGTGAAAATTCAAGAAGCCTCCGATTTGACGGATCTGTCTTGCGTGGAAAATTTATTGGAAAATGTAAGTTGGGGAAAAAATTTGTTTTGCTTTGGTAAAGTAGGTCGTTTGGAGTATTTAAAATTGGAGGTTCCAATTCGTTCAAAGTGGGTTTTTTTGGTAATATAAAAAATGTGTCGATTTAAATAGTATTTGTTAACTTTTTGATCTATTCTCGTATTATATTTTTGTTCAATAGTCTCCTTTCGTCATCTACAAACTTTTTAATGTACCAACATAGGTTTTAATAAGTATTTAAAGATAAAATGTTTAAACAACAACATCTATGTGGAATTAGGTGGAGTAATATTTATTTCACGTATAGGGATCCGCATTACCCGTCACCCATTTTATTTAACATTAGCATTTTGTGCTGCACGATCCTCTTTGTTCCAAACTGATTTAAAGAACGAAAATTCTAAAATTTATTTAATAAAAATTGTTGGATTGATAAATTTGAATAAAAATTGTCGATAGATCAACGGGTATTTGGACGAATTGGGCCGAAACTCGTTATCGTTGTTGTTGTTTTTTCGCTTCCGCTTGCTTGTTTAATAACGTCCCCCTTGGCCTTTTTCCCTTAGCAAGCCAACCACCGCAACTACACGGCCTCGTTGAGCTACAGCTCCTCTTGCGTTAGCGCTACCGAATTCTTCGACGCCGAAGAATTACCGCCCGATCAAAAACCGTCCAAGTACACGCACGGCGACGATGCCGAGGTGCGTACCAGATCGGAATCCAGCTCTGAAGGTGGATCGTTGAGTAGCGAAGCCGAGGGTAGTATCAGTTCGGAGGAATCCGAGCTGGGTGTTGAATTGGATGCGGAGAATTGCGTCGACATTAGAGGTAAGCAGGTTATCCCGAGAACCTTAAAATTCCACTTAAACCTTAACCATCCTGTAAATTTACGTTCCACTTTTTCATTGTACGATTTTTAAATTCTTAGAATCCCAAGGTTTGACGGGTCGACGTACGAATTTGCCGGCCCCGCGTCCCGCCACCGAAGGTTTGTCGCTTTGGAATTTGCTGAGTCGAAATATTGGGAAGGATTTGTCGCAGATCAGCATGCCGGTGGCTCTCAACGAACCTTTGAACGTGTTGCAGCGACTGTGCGAAGAGTTGGAGTATTCGGAGTTATTGGATCGGGCCGCCGCCATAGATGATCCTTACGAGAGGATGGTGGAGATCGCAGCTTTCGCGGTGTCGAGCTACGCGAGCACTTTCAGCAGAGCCGGCAATAAGCCGTTCAATCCATTATTGGGTAAGTGTAAATTTTTACGTTTGGTCCTTCGAGCCGGATAATTTTCAACTTTTTTTTTTAAATTATCCCTAGTTTTGCTAATTCTGTTGGTAGTATGGATTGTTACTGTTGTATTTTGACAAAAAGTTCTTTCCAAATTGTTTTCCATGATATTTTTTCTTTTAAAAAATTGAGGGAAAAAAGTTTTCATGTTTTAAATGTGTGTATGACAAGGAAGGTTTTTTTTGACAAAATATTCTTTGGTATTTAGTAGATTACACTTTTAGCTTCAATTTGGTGTTTTTAACATTTTTTTAAAATTATTTTCCTATATATTGATGATTGAATCTTTCTACTTAAATCTCGCTATATCTACGAGAGTGTAAAATTAATAACTAGGTAAAGTTAATTTTTGTAAATTTTAAAGTATCTGTTTGTAATATTTCAAAAAATTATCCCCAGTAGAAATTTTTATCAAATAGAATAATTTGTTCAAACTTTACTCCATATTTCAATGGTGTGCACAAGACTAAGGAAATTTTTCTCGACAATATAATCTTCAATAATTTGTAAATTACACTTTTAGCTTCGATTTTATGTTTTTAAAACTTTTTCAAGACAATAATTGTGTCTGTAGTTATTCATGATTGAATACAAAAATGTTATTTCTACAATTTCCCTATACCTCCAAGAACATAAAAAAGTGGCAACCATGTATTATTATTAACGGTTTAATAAAATTAAAAACATTTGATGAAATACGAAATTTTATTCTCGAAGGCCTAGGGATTATAAATTAAATAAAATACTCTACTAGTTTTTAATATACACTTTTAACTTTAATTTATTGTTTTTACCTTTTTCATAAGACAATTATTTCCTTTGTTATTGATTTTTTTTTCAATAAAAAACTTTGACCAAATCAAACCCAAAATAATTCAATACCTAAGTAAAAATATTTAAACCGGCAACACCGCGCTGTCAAATTCATCCGAAAACCTCAATTTGAATTAACGACGCATGCGCTACAACCAGTGGCATGCGATTCTTTTTTAAAAGTAAAACAAATCTTAGAAAATCATTTTTTGATCAATAAATTATGAACCCCAAACAGAAATTTGATTATTACCGTTTGTACTTTCGAAAAATCTCTTTTATTTCAAACATTTCGCCTACCGTAATTCTGTATCGACTTAGGCGAAACTTACGAATGCATCAGAGAAGACAAAGGATTCCGTTTCATATCCGAGCAGGTGTCGCACCATCCTCCGGTGAGCGCCTGTTACGCCGAAAGCCCGAACTTCACGTTTTGGCAAGACGCTCGCGTCAAAACGAAATTTTGGGGTAAAAGTATGGAATTCCAACCGTTGGGCACCGTCAACGTTCTTCTACCCAAAACCGGCGATCTCTACACTTGGAACAAAGTCACCACTTGCGTCCACAATTTGTTCAGCAATCAACGTTGGGTCGATCAATACGGAGAACTTCGAGTCACCAACGGTCGGATCGTCTGCAAGTTGACGTTCAACAAGGCCAGCTATTGGTCGGCTAAAAGACACGAGGTAAGTTTTAAAGTCGAGGATAAGCCAGCGGTTCTCAAACTGTAGGGTGCGTCTCCCACCCAAAATAGGCGAAAAATTCATAATTCTAGCATTGAAAAAGTGTGCCTTGGATTTTACATTTGTAAATCGTACCTACCAACCTTTTATTTATACATTTTTTTGAGTAGCTTCCTATTTTGATTACCTCATGGTGAAGGTGATCAAAAAAACATAAACCTGATTCTAGGGAATTCCTTCGTGGTTTTTATGAAAATAGGAGGTGGCCTTTTTTCTATTCTTGTTTGTTAATTTGCTTACGTGTTTTTTCTTCTGTTCTTCTCTGTTGTTTTTGGATTGTTTGGAAGTTTTTTCTCATCTACTTCTTTCTTTTACTTTTCTTATTGGATTTTTGGGGCTCCATGATCTGGTTTCTTCGTCTTCCCAGTTTCTCCTTTGACCTTTTTCATCTCTCAGTTCTTTCCTAAATATAACTCTAACTATTCTTTAATCATAATAATGTGTCTATATAGCACTATAATGTCCCAAATACTTTACAAAAACAAGAAAATAAACAATACAAAAATCCTCAACATAAACTATCCACCCTAAGGCCAAAGTTTGTTTGGATAAAATCCTATGACCTATCTCAAGCAATGGCGACACAGTGACGTCACAATTATGTGACGTATTGGAGAAACGTGAAGTATGAGAGTTTGAGAACCGCTGGAATAAGCGAAAAAACTGTACATTTCTGTCTCTATTCAAGGTGGTAGGAGCTGTGTACGACGAATCCGGTCAACCGGTGCGTAAATTGTTTGGTAAATGGTCGGAATCTTTGTATTGCGGCGTGGCGCCGTCAGCTCGATGTATCTGGCGCGCAGGTAACCTACCACCTAATCACGAACACTATTACGGATTCACGAGATTCGCTATCGAATTGAACGAATTGATACCGGATTCGCATCTTCTACCGCCGACCGATACGCGCTTCAGACCGGATCAAAGAGCGCTCGAAGAAGGGGATCTCGTCACCGCCGAAACGCTCAAATTGCAACTGGAAAGCATGCAAAGAGACAGGTAAGAAAAGTGTGAGTCTTTGTGCGAGTCGAAGTGAGATAGAGTGGAAAAAGTAACATCGGCAACGCTGTAATATTGCGTAATTTTTACCAAAGGCGTGCGGGATTTTTTTTTTTTAAGTAAAAAAATTCAAGTTTATTTCGAAGTTGAAAGATGTCAATAAAATTTTTTCACCACTTATAGATTATAAATAGAAAATTGTAGAATAATATATAAGTTAGGTTTTTGAACCCAATATTTTTTCAATAAACACTTCTTCTTGAAATTCAACAACTTTACTTCGACAAAATACATAAAAATCTAATAATCTTCTTCTTCTTTCCGGTAACTTGTCACTTAAAACAGCCTTGCAACTGACAGGACAAACAGCCAACTCAAACTAACGGCGCGTATTTCAAACGATACTGAAATTACTTACAAAATACACTTTTTTATGCATTTTTATTCATTATTTCATCTATTTTTATTCCCCACAGTTTACCAACAGTCTCAATCAAACTTTAAAAACTGCTCACTCTTATAGTTTCGCCTTTTGCAAATGAAATGTTTAAGAGGGGCGCCTAAAAAGTGACAGCTGAAAACGGGTGGCAAGCCTGAATTGTACCCAAAATTTCAATCATTTTGTAAACAACAAATCTAAAGAACGCCTTTAAATTACGTATTCAAATTTTATCAGGATATAGTTTAGACCTTTCTCTAGGAGATAAGGTTTTTTAGTTGAGTTTTATACTGTAATAAGTGATATTGGCGTTTAAGTGATGGTTTGACAATTTGTGATCACGAATTTTAACGCCAGAAGCTTAACTCCTAAAGAAAGCATAGAGGATGCGACTAGCAAAATATGAAGTTACAAAAAGGTATATTTTTTGAGATTTGTTGCACGCAAAATTTGAACATTGCACCAATCTACCTGTCAATTTAGTTCAACAGTTTTGGTGGCGCTTTTTTCCGAGACGTATGTCTATTTTAATTCTCCAAATCCAAACACAAACTTCACTTAACCTAACCTAACCTTATTTCTCGTTTAAAACGTCAAAATATATTAATTTTTAGTGTTTTGCTTTTAAATATACAATTGTCTACATTTATAATTTACCAGAAGTAAAAAAAAAATAATTTTGAAGTATATTTTCACAATTTTCGTTGGTTTTTACGTAACATTTATTAAAATTATCTTAGGTTAGACCAAAATTATCTTGGGTTAGAACAAAATTATCTTGGGTTAGAACAAATTTATCTTGGGTTAGACTAAAAATTATCTTGAGTTAAACTAAGAATTATCTTAGGTTATAACAAATTTATCTTGGGTTAGAACAAATTTATCTTGGGTTAGAACAAAATTATCTTGGGTTAGAACAAATTTATCTTGGGTTAGACTAAAAATTATGGTTAGGTTAGGTACAAAATTCATATTTTCATCTCTGTCTTAGATAAAGAAAGTCAACAGGCTCTAAAAATACAAATTTGAAACCACTATCGCCATCTACTCCACATTCTTGTAATTTAGAAATAACCAGATTTTTCACAAAATTCAGACAGTTTTACCCCTCTTAATAATGTATTCTCTAACTGCCCTCGTATAGGATGTTTATGTTGCGATTTTCTTTAGGAGGAAACGTAGGGAGGAGCTGAACGTCACGTACGAGCCTCGATGGTTCTCCAATTCGCAGGACGATACGTGGCAGTACAACGGAAAATACTGGGACACGCGTAAAAATCAGGGATTCGCCAATATGCAATTCGAATCGCTATGGTGACCTGCGATTTATTTTTTTTAGTTTAACTTATAATACGGGGATTATTAATTTCTTTATTTTTAATTAAAACTAGGGTTCAATATGTTCGACCGAAGATTTTTTTATTTTGTATAAATTACGAATTTAGAAAAAATTCTTTACCTACGCCACTGGAGGTGCGTTTGAATTTGGTAACGAACCGTTTGAAACATGCGCAGTATGTAAATATTCAACACTTTTTACTCACTGCGCACGATTCGAACGGTTTCATACCGAATTTCAACGGTATAAGCAAATTCAATTTTTTTTTGAAATTTTTTTAAAATTCTATCATTTAACGTAATTTTTTTTATGGTAGAGGGTTTTAATTGTGCAATTGTGAGAAACAAGTGAGATATTTTAGATATTTCGAATAGCTAAGTCGATTTTTGGAAAATTTTACCGCTTACGCTGCCGAATTTGATGAAGAATAAAAAAATAATCAGACGATTCGGTCAATACTAAATGTTATACTTTTTCTCTTAACAATTTTGTAATTACTAATTTTTTTCTTTCTGTATAAAAGCCCGTTAAAATTTGGTAATAATAAGCTTAGAGGTTTTTTTTTGAAAAAAATACGCGTGTCGTTTTTTAGATATATTTATTGATAAAATTCAAAGCAAACAAATCAATTATTATAGAGTTATATTTAATATATATACAATTATATAATATAAGAAGGGAAATTGTTAAAAACAATTTTTTTTATTTCTAGTCATTAAAGTTAAAACGTTAAATTTTATGAAGAGTTATTTACGATGGTGTAAATTATACGTTTTTCTAGCTTTGTAGATATTTTAATGAACGGGTGGCTCCCGAAAATTGTCCGAAAACTGGAAGGGAACCCCAGTTCTATTCCAGACTCCCCAAACCACTTTCCCGAGCGTACAAACAGTTTGTTTCCTAAGAAACACAATATTTAACAACCCCCCAAGTTTATTCAAATCTTCAGCCTCTCTAATCATTCAAGGGAATTCTCCAAACTACTTGAAACCAACTTTTCCTAAGCTTCAAAATCAGTTTTCCACTTTAACATACAGTTGAAACTAAAACTTAACCTTCATTGTACAATAATTTCTTCCCAAAGTTTATATAAATCTACTTAGCATCCCCCGATTCATATTATTTTAGCCAAACTACAACAACTTTCAAATCATGGTTATGGGGTGGAAACTACACGATTTTTAGCATTTTTGATAAATTACTCAACAAATGGCTTGCAAAAATTGTTTAAAAACTGTAAAAAAATCCTTAAACCGCTTTTTCCCAGCTTTAGAAACAGTTTTTTTTCAACAAACAGCTTAAAATACAATCTAACCTCCATTTTTTGTTTAACAACCCCTAACAATGATAATTTTAAGTAAAATAAAATGCTAGTCTGGAATAGAACCAAACTTTTAATTTTAGTTATTTTTTAATCTCCTTGATATCAAAAAATCCAACAAATACTGAAGAATTAGCTTAAATTTGTTTGTTCATAAATTCAACATTTTCAGCTAAGTGTTTCACTTTTGAAAGAATTTATATTTAATTATGATGTTTATTAATAAAACAATTTTTACATGTAACTATAATTAAAGGTATATCAATACATCAGTGACAATAATATCGGTAGCATCCCTTTATTTTTACCTGAGAAAATAGGATTTTAATGATTAGATTTGTTTTATTTCTTTTACCTAGTTATTTTCTTTTTAATGTGCAAATGGCAGTTTATTTTAAAAGTTTTTAAATGGAAATATTGTTATTTATTGATTGTTATTAATTTTTATAAGATGTTCTTCCCTTCCTTTATTTATGTCAACCCCCTTTTTTGCATTTTGTTATTTACATTGGTGATGGCAAATAAAAACGTTACCTGCAAAATGTCTTCGTGTTTTTTTAACCTTATCCAACTACAACTGGTTTTCAATTGATATGAATAATAAATTGTAAGTTAATATTTACCTTACTTATATAGACATTTTTAAAGTAAACCGGTACATCTAGTCTAGCATTGTGATTTAAAACGCTCATAATTATCAAATTACACGGTAACTATTAAAAATGTTGGTATCAAATTGTAAAGTGTAATTATTTCTCGAACGATTTGGTTTAAAAATTCGTTAATTATTTATTTAAAATAAGTTTCGTTTTATTGTTTTATTCTAACCTTATTTTTCTTCTTTTTTAATTATAGAATCATACACTACCTCAAGAATGATAAACATTTTACCAGGATTGCTTAATCCCTTAAAACGTACGTTCGCCAAAAAATCGATCGCACGTGACGTCACTGCAGTCCTCGGCCGTATTAAAACGATTTTATGAGAATATTTATTATAAATTCTAAGTGTTTACTCTTAAAAATCCAAATAGTGGTACGTTAGTATTACAGAAATCATAAAAATACTGTCTAATTCCTATTATTTCCATGCATTTATATGGTAAACGTTATAATGAAGGACTGCAGTGACGTCACACAGCTGGCGGACAAATCAGGCCGATTAGGCAATCCTGGTAAATTTTTATCGTTCTTGACACTACCTAAATAAACATAATGTAGCTGAGTGTTCGCTGGAGAAGAGACGTCGTCTTCTTTTTTAATAACTCATTGAAGCAGGTGCGTATCTAATGAAAAGTTCCTTAAAACTTTGAAATTAAATTAAACAAATTGTTTGCCCCTGCGTAGGTATCAGGATAAAATAATAAAAAGGCAATATAGTATAAAACGTCTATATTTTCCTAGATTATACAAACTCAACACTAAAATATACGTTTAAATAATTATAAACATGAAGAAAAAACACGACTAATAAAAATTATAAATTAAATTTCAACAAACACGGATATAATAATGAATGCTTATACAGTTATAGGAATTATTGGGACTATCTAAAGGTATGCGCGCACTGGATAAATACTTTGATCATTATTTATTAGTGCTTCAATATTAATTAAATACTTTCTTTATTTTGTCAAACCTTATAATATATAATACGTAATCTATATATTAAAGTTCTAAAGTTTTATATTCGGAATACTGTAAATAAGTTAAAAGATTATTCTACAAATTGACAATTTATGGAACTAAAATGGACACAAGTTAAATGAAAAATGAATTGTTAATAAAATGAATCTTGTTTTGGTAAAGCAAAAATTAAACGATGACTGCTCAGGAACGTTTTTTTTTTTATTAGTGTAGGCCAACTTTTACTAACTAAATAATTTCATAATTAATTATTCTCGTTCAACAAATTTCTAACTGTTAATTTTAATTATATTTCTAAGCAGTCACGGAGTTTTAAATTTCTTGCAAAGAAACCTCCCAAGTTTTTAATTTGAAGGATTCTTTGCCAGTATGAACGTAGTAAAAGGGAAATGGATTTTTTTACGCATTTCCGTTGGGCGTGTGGATTCCATTACCGTTGGTCAGAAGGGTGGCGTTTCCGTTTGTCAAAGGGGTTACGTTGCCGTTTTGAATGGGAGTAGATGTGCCATTAACAAATCCGTTTTTCAATGGTTTTGTAGGAGTAGTAGCCGGACTGACAATGGTATAAGTTTCACCAGTGACTGGATTACGTTCTACAACAAAAGCAATAAACATTAAAACCTGTATAAATGGTTGCCTACTACTTTGTAGCAATTAAAAGTATACATACCAGTGTATACTTTTGGAGATTTGGAAAGTTTACAGTCCCAAGACATAACTCCATTACCAGTTACAGGATTGCGATTATTTACGTCTGAAAATACGAATCATTTAATAAAAAAAATATATAGAGATAATATTTAATTTATTCTACCTTGTTTGGTTAATGATCCTCGTCTAGGTTGTGGTTTCTTTCCATCAGGAGAACCAAAGAGTTTGTTGAATGAATCGTTGTTCTGTAATGATCGTCTGGGTGTTTGATAACTATTAGATTTGGGCGAATCGGTAGATGTAGACAAGACGTTGAAAATTTCACTGTTTTGGTTACGTACTCTGTAAAAAAAACAAGAAAAGGTTAAAATAATTTTTACAACGAAATATGTGTTGCATAACTATTAGGTACCTAAGCGTCTTCTTTTTTATAACGCACGACTTGTTCAACGAAAAGTGTGTTGCATATCTATTAGGATCTTATTCAGCTAAATTTTATAGCGCACGCCTGTTAGAGGAAAAAGTGTTGCATAACGATTAGTATTGAAGTGTCTTCTTTTTTATAACGCACGACTTGTTCAAGGAAAAGTGTGTTGCATAACTATTAGGATCTTATTGCTATAAATAACATCAAATTCAACTAAATTTTATAGCGCACGCCTGTTAGAGGAAAAAGTGTTGCATAACGATTATCTTGTTATAGTTAAAAAAAAAATCATAAAAGCGTCTTTTCTTTTCTTTTATACCACCGAGATGAAGATAACTGCTTATTAGTTGCACTAGTATTGTAATTATAATAACTACTCGTACTCATAAAGGTATTCGAAATTACAAATTAGTAACAGTGAGTAGATACAAAGTTGATCTCTAATGTCTTAAGAGTACAAATTAGTTAGCAATTAAATAAGTTTACTCAGCAAAGATAATTATTGTGTGTTTGTGTGTGTGCAAGATACGCTTTCGTGCGGAAAAAATGCATTCTGGATAATCATTCTATAATTAATTGATTTAAATTTATTAATGGAGAAAACAAAATTTCTGAAATATTTAGAATATTTGCAGTAGTTGTTCTAGTTTCTCGTAATTGTGGTATTGTAAAGTATAAATTTGAGAAAATTCTAACAATAAAGTCATTAGAATTATAAAACGGAGACATTTGATTTTTTATGGAAATTGAAAGAACTGGAACAAACTGCCAAATAATGTAAAACAGCAGGAAAGGTTTGATAATTAATGGGAAAATGAAGTATGCTTGCAAAAGAAATAAAATAAGAATATAAATGTTCCAGAAAAAAAGAAAATGTCATGATGATATGAAAAGAAGAAATAGATATGAATTGCCAAATCAAAAAACGAAAACTGCCGAAAAAAAGAAGAATAGCATATTCTCATAAACTATTACACGGTTAAGAATTCTAGGAATAATTTATAAAATTATCTTAAATCCTTGACTACTTTTATTTGAGCAAATTAACATCAAGTTTTTTGTTTGTATATTTTTTAAATATTAAAACATAATTTTCTTATTTTCGGGCTGAAACTGCCTAAAAATAATGCATGATAGTTTTATACATAGAACTCTAATATGTTTTATACCCGATCACCATTAGGTGGCGCTACAAAACTTCGGGAAAACGAAGAGCAAACGTCACACATCACTTATCTCGTATTGACAGTTGAGTTAACAAAAGTTATCTTACTGGGTGTGAAATTTTTACTGCACACATATATCTACTCATAGATTTTTCTATTTTCAGTCTAATTCCCCACGTTTTAGCCAATTTCTAGTTTCTGGGAAAACATTTCACGGAAACATTGTTAGTAGATGTTGTCCAATGTGGCATTGAACAAAATATTTTTTACTTGTTACTCATATCAAAGCTAATTTTTCTGCTTCAGTAAAAGAAATAGAACCGAATATACAACAACAATAAAATAATCAACGATTTATCAACACAGGAGCTTGTGACAAAATGTTTATTTTCTTGAAGTTTATCGTACAAATTTCCAAATGTAGATGTCGCTCATTCCATAGTTATCGCGAACAATTTACGTCATTTATTATATTTATATTTGTACTCTGTGGACTACCATTATCGTAAGACTTTTTGTTTGTCTAAAACTCAAACAAAATTTCTTATAGTAAATTTCAGAATAATTTTCGCCATAATTATTTACATTGGAAAACGTTTCAATGTCAATTTAAAGCTATAGGTACTTAAAAATATAGAAAATTAAAATATTTTTTTAAATATACGATTAATTAGACTAGAATGGAAAGCTGTTTTTTATTATAGATAAGGAATGAGAATAAACGGACATGATAGTGTGTATAATTATACATATAAACAACAGATGTGATAATAATAATAATTATAAAACACAACGCTTTGTACCTAGTACATTTATTTTCTTCAAATTCTGAGTATAACTATACAGTAAATGAGAACGCGGCGAAACGGTTATCTGCATTTTTGCATGCACGCTCAGTGACATTTTTTACTTTTTATATATATAAGGTCGCAGTTGTTCTTTTTTATATACATATATATTGGTATATACGTACAGTTAAGCTCGAGTTTGTTCTAAATAAGAATATAAAAGTGTGTTGATTGTTTTTACGCTCAACGAAAGTCGTTCTATTCAAATTAAATATGTTTCTATGGTAATTTCTTCTTTAAATAAACGTCGAAACTATTGTTTCATCTTCAGACATTATATAAACAAAGTTTAACAATGCTTGACTATTATATATTTAAATAAAGGCGTGTTTCGTAACTATTAGATACATAATATGTATATAAAAGTTGATATAGTACTTGATTGCTTTTAAAATGCTGTGTAGGCCAAGATATTATAAGTAAACATTTTTTGAGAAATTTTCTAGTAAACATTACGTAGTTTAATTTTGGTATGTCTTAAATACGCAAATGTTGTTCAGTAATTTATTATAAACATTCAAAATTAATAAAACTTAGTTTTATTTGCAAAGTGCAAACTTCAATTTAAATTTTAATGTATAATAACACTTCTTTATAATGTTTTGACTGATGTCAATAAATAAACAATATGAACTCCCCGTCAAATTAATTATCGAAATAACAATGGTAAAATTAACACTAACACTAATGGGATATCAATAATAAACTTCTAAAAACGTAGGATGTAACAATAATTTTTATTTTAAAACTATTTCCTTACATACCACAAAGTTTGTGGTTAGGTTAGGTTTGTGACCTTAGACAAGGAAAGAGAGAGGACTGCGCATTGGAATGAATTTGTGTAACCCAATTACCACCAAACTAATGGCGGACAATATTGACATAGGCGTATCATACGATTTTTCTTATACGATTATTAAATAATCATTTTCATTATTTCGTATTACAAATCTAATTTAAAAAAGTCTTTAAATTTATACTGCTCCAAAAAAAAACAACAATCATTTTAAAACATATTTATTTAATAAATATTACAATTTTAATCTATTTTATCTATTTTAAATATATGTTTTTATTCCACGCCACTGGAAAACTATTCAATCTATGAGCAAATAATAACAATTAAATGAAAAATAATCTTTAAAACTGAATGAAAACAATTTATGTACAATTAATTTAAGTTATCATACATAACATATGTGATTTAGTTAAACATCTATTACCTGAAAGCTGTAATATTAATAAAAATAAATTTCAAGGAAATAGTTGTAAAATACTTTTTACCTATGAAATGAAATTCCTTGCTCTTTTTTAGCACTGTGACTGTTGCACTTATAAGCTACACAATTAACCATTTTAAAATGTCTATTCAGGTTATTGAAAAAGGTGAAAATTAATAAAAAAACTAAAAAAATACAATTCGACGTTCCAAATTTGTTTGCCACCAAACGTTTGAAAATTGGCTTCACTCACACGCATAAGGTTTTCATTGCCATGCGCTGTCCTCTCTCTTTCCTAGTCTAAGTTTGTGGCACAAACTTCAATTCAGATAACCACTACAGAATATCGGAAATCGACCAATGACATATAACCACAGAATTACAAACCGTGATTTAAATATTCTGTGATGTAACCATAGAACATAAACCTAAACTCTTCTTCTTTTATATAAATGTCTGTCAACCATTCATTTTTCATCTCTTCTATTTCTCTCTCAGATATGGAGATTTTATGACGGAAACATTTTAACCCAATCTCTTCAAATAGTACTAGGTCTAGTACTAAAGTACTGACTGGAACAGCCCCACAATGCCACAATATAAACAAAATTGTACAAGGTGTGCCGATTTCCTATAAAGAAAAAGGTGTTGCATAACTATTAGGTACGTATTAATTGATTTATTCCAAAATACGCTGATTAAATTACAGCCAATGACATTAGTCAAGAAAATCAATACGTTTATTATCTTAAGTATATTAATTTTCTGTATCTGTCACGCTTTGTTTGTTCGAAATGCAAAAGATAAACGCACACATTAAGCATCTATTCGTAACAGTCCAGCGATTTAGAATAATCGTATCGATTAATAAATAATCATATTCCAACCATGCTTAGTCATTGTTGTTATCGACATTCCGCCTTATCATATATCTATACCTACCAAGAAACCGATGATACGAAGGACAAATATTATTATAACAAAAACTCGGTCTTTAGAATGGACGATTCTCACTGGAAAAAGAACCGGGAAAAGAGGGTCACTATTCGCTATAATCACGTCGAAAAAATCACAACCAAGAAGCGTATCGAAAATAAATAAGTGGGATGGACGAAGCAGCAGGCCATGCGTCGTTGATTTGACAGGAAAAAGAAGAGGATATCGGCGTTTACATATTTCCTGTTCGGTGAAATACGCAAGTAATTTTTGCGTTTACATCGTCTCTAGATAATTGTAACCTAAATACACACACGAGAAATACGATATTAAAGATTTAATAAACGAGAAAAGGACGGCATAACTTTACGTGTCAACTGCAATCAATGGAATCATTAGTTGGACATGTAAATATATTCCAGCAACTCGTACCAACATAGATACATCGATAATTAAAATGAAATGTTACTATATACAGGATATTTACGATGTTAAGTCGGGCATACAGTATTACAGCGTTGTCAAGTATATTTGTGTTTCCTTCACTTAAAGACAGCATTAACGTCAATGTTTTAAAAACTTTTTTTCAACGGCTGTAGAATCTAATCTTGTTAATTATTAAATAAGTATGAGAAAACGGAGCCTACCCAGGTAACCAGCTGACTAAACATCACGTCGTGGCGACGTCCTTATTTGGTGATATTTGGTCACAGACGTCATAGGTCAGTGTATAGACGTTGGTACGACGTCGATGTAACGACGTCTTATGAACGACGTCGGTATAACGTCTGTTTCGTGACTTTAATAAAAAGTTATATCTTTCTAAAAAATGTTAGCCAAAGACGATTTGATTCGGCCTTTCAACACCTTGTGTTCACAGTATACCAGCGATAGAAATGCATATCGTAACACACACGTTCTCTTACGGATGCAGATTTCAACACACAATTTTCCCCTACCCCGGTATATAATTTATTTAAATATGTTCCTACTACACTCTGATTGATTTGTATCTTACATAATTTATTTTATTAGATAGTATCCACATTCGTGATTAATCCTCTATTCGTATATTTTACTTTGGAATTCGGAGTGACAGATTTGTTTAAATCTCCCGCTTCATTGTATACATTCCTCGTCATTAAAGTGTTTTCCGTTTCCGTTATTTTTGACAAGTGAAACAACAGCACACGTGAAACAACGACTTGATTACTTGATGGAAGTAGTTGTTATATGTTGTGAAGTTAACGTGAATTGTGCAAGTTGTGTTGTGGCTAGGAGAGTTATTCCAGTAATTAGAAAGAAAAGTAAGTTTTCTAAGATTTATATTAAGAAATACAATATCAACTACTATGCTCATCCTCAATAAAATAGACAGAAATGAAAAATTATAATCACCTTTAAAAGATGGCTACCTTTTTGTTTAGATGTACAAGTTGAGGCATGTGATTTTATTCATCGATGAACTATTTATGAAGTATTTTTATATTTGATACTGTAATATGTATTTTATGTGTTATGTATTTTTATTTGATTTATAATGTATTATTGTTTTATTTTTATGAGTAGAGAATAAAAATTTTTTATTTACTAATTTATTATTATTAATAACTTCTCCTATACATTTTTAAAATCCTATAAATAATTTAGAACTGTGTATCTAATGTCTTAATATGACGTCGAGGAGACGTCACCAAACGTCGTCATTACGTCTAAATTATGACGTCGTGGGGACGTCACCAAATGACGTCAAAATCATGTGACTTTTTCACGTCGTGAGTACGTCATAGGGACGTCAAAAAATGACGTCATTACGTCTAAATTATGACGTCGTATGGACGTCTTTTGGTTGCTTGGGTACCTGATAGCTACATAATTCATAATATAAGTACAAGTTCATATTTTGACACACGTTGAGGTTAAACCATAGAACTACACACCATGAATTTCTGATTTGAATGTTCTGTGGGGTTAAACTAATGTCACAGAATTTGAGTATTCTGTGCTGGTGTGTTTATGCTTTTCACTTTATTGAAATGCATGGATTATTTCATTTTTAATAAGATTTTAAAATCCCAATGGATAGGGAAAGTGTGACGGCAAATTTTGTATGCTACGCAGTCGAACTGTGAAATGTCAAAAAACTAAATGCAAAGTTAATAATTAAATGGTTGTTAATCTAATGTCTTTTGATAAGCCCATGAGTTTTTTTCCTATAACTGATAGTTATTTTGAAGTTGCACTGTTGGTCATACAAATAACCAGATTTGAATTGAGAATGCGTTTTACTACATGAACTAGTTTAATTACAGATGATAAACACTGTATTTAACGTAGAAAAAAGTGTAGGAAGGCTCATAAAATTAGAGGAAATGATTCCAATTAACTATTTTACTTTTAATGTTAACGAACGTCTTTAAATAGTTAAATATATTAAGAAAAACTATTCACTTTTGCGGTAGGTACTTGACCTCCGTTTTGTGCGTGTTTTAGATACGATGAAGTCTTAATAAACTCTTATGAATATAGTTTAAGCTAATTTATCCAATTTACTTGCACGTCTCGTAAATAAGACCAACGATTATGCAAAGAAACATTGAGAAATAGAAAAACGGTGTCTTTAATTTTAAGCACCTCATATTTTTAGATGATTATTTTGAGCGTCTCCGTTTGGGTGAATAACCCGGTGTCAAGATGCAATTTTCTACAAAGCGATACAAATATACAATTAGTGAAATTTTTGTTATATTTCTTGAGAGCTTAACAACAAAAATACTTTCATTTTGTTGAAGGTACGTTTGGTTATGTTATCCCTCAAACGCCGCAACGTAATTAGTGTTGCCTAACTGCATCCCCTAAATGAAAACCACTTTATTATTTTTCTGATGATATAGAGGAAAAAATTATAAAAAATGACACTCTTTTTTTATTACCTTGTTATATCTGTTAATACAATTATTTCATTAAGCAAGAACGAAACAAATGCGAAAATACTGTTCCCGAGCGCGTAATTAGTGTTGCCTAACTGCATCCCTTAATAAACACCTGTATATTATTTTTCTGATGATATAGTAGGTAAAATTATAAAAATGAGACACTCTTTTTTTATTACCTCATTATATCTGTTAATACAATTATTTCATTAAGCAAGATGGAAACAAATACGAAAATCCTGTTTTTGAGCGCGTAATTAGTGTTGCCTAACTGCATCCCCTAATAAAAAATAATAAAGTTTATTATTTTTCTGATGATATGGCAAAACATATTTTAAAAAATGAAACTAATTGCAAATAGCAAACTAGCTGTAATAGATTACAGACCATTTAGAGTAATGCTAACCCTCAAAAACCAGCACGCGTCTATCTGTACCCCTTAAAAATTGCTTGATTGTTATTTATTATCATTATTATTAATTATAATGTTACATATGAAGTACGTAAATAGGGTTACGTTAACCCTCAAACATCAACCCGTAATTAGAGTTGCCTATACGTGCCCCTTAATTACAAAGATATTCATTATAGAAATATTGTGTTTAATAAAAATAAAACTAACGTAAAAATATTTCCTTCCATCTACTTAATGTCGGTGTTATTAAATCAAATTGCTAAGATGTATTTATTTATGTATATATACCGATGCGAGTGTAAAGTAGCTGTAATTAATAGGACGTTGACCAGTTGGGAACATAACCGTATAAGTGCATTATACATTCTCATTCTTTAATATTCTTATAAAAGGCGTTAGCGAATTACGAATTGTTATTGTTGTTGTTACGTAATAAGGTTTCGGTAAATAAGATTATCGTAATTCGAAACGGTAAAACACAAGGGGGACTTTAGTTTCCACAAATCCTTACGAATTGAAAAACGATGATAATACTGGGAAAGACAACATCAGCTGAAAGAAAGAAACGTAAGCAATCAACTTCTGTCTATCGTTTATAATGTAATAAAAGCATGCATAAAGCGTTATTGCCTAACGGGCACACCGTATATATAATAACAGTCATTCGATAGAGTATCCGATCAGAATATTGACAAGTTTAATGTAGACTTTAATCTAATAATTGATTATAAAAGCCAGTAGGTCGCGGATTCTGTGTGAATTGAAATTCCATTAGAAAATTATTTATTTTAATGGCTTATTAAAGTTGTTACTTTAAATAAAGTGACAGTAGTTTCAATATTCGTTGTTTGTTAACTTTCTTTTTATCATCAATCAATAAATAATAAACGGATATCGATACGCTAGCAACAATAGACGAAAATTATTATTAATTATTATCTTTTCCCCTTGTTGTACACATACATTCACATTCGTGCTTCTTTTACGTACCGTGTGTGTGGAATAATTAACCTAATTTTATTTTGTAGAAAACTTTTTTCTTATTTTAATCACAGTTACGAATCATAAAATTACACCATTTAACTAGAACCGCTCAATTTCATAGTTACAATGTAGTTAAAAGAGCTCTGCTAATTCCTAATTGATCGATAGATTAATTTGATGAACTATTAGAAAATTATCTTATGGATTGTTTCATTTATAGTGCGGTAGTTTCGTAAAAACTTTCATGTAAATTGAATAAAAGGATCATGTGTCAAATGTCAAAGTACCCCTCATACATAGACAACCAGTTATACGTTGACCCAAATTTGAATAAAACTAAAATATTGAATCTATTATAAACAAAAGTAATAAACAAGTTTCTTTCAATTTCTAACAAAAATAAGTTAAATTGCAACCGTTAGAACTGTAAGTAAAATATCTAGCAAAAAAAGGAGCTCTAACTGAGGAATGACAACAAAACAACTTGTATTACAAAAATGTCCCCGATATTTAGACAACCCGTAAAACGGTTATGGTATTAACTTGAGCAAATTACGAATTACAAATTTGGCCAATTTGAAGCTATTGCTCTGATCTCTATTATGGACCTTGAAAACAATCTATTAATCTACTATTCTTTTTAGCTTTTTGATCAAAAAAGTTTGTAATCCTAAAACGATAAATGTCAAATTACCCCTAATAGCTATAAAACCAGTAATACACTTGTTGCAGTTAGTCTATTTGTTTATCAGTGTTGGTAGTCGCCCCGACTACTTCGGAACCGTTTAAAGAGCTAAAAAAATATGGTAAGATTAATTGGTACACGTCCATAAACGAGCAAATTGTTAAATAATTGCTGAGGGGATATTTAGTTTAACGACGATGTGGGTAATTGTGTTAAAATGATCGAGAAGAGAAAATGATTCCATTCATTATTTATTTCATTATTTGTTTATAAGGCGTGAAATTTAATTAACGAAAATGGAGAGACAATGTCGTTAATTCGGTTTAATTTAGTAGATTTCTTTATCGGGTTACCTACGCCGGCGTAATAGAAGAAGCGCATTTAACATTCGATATTTAAACGAAGGCGATTTGTTTATAAACAAATCTCATGTAACAGCATGACGTAAATGTAGCGATGTAATTCGATATTTTGGCGAGGATAAAAATCATGTTAACGCATACAAAGAAACCTTTCATTCGAATGTTGTTTTGTCTATATGACCATGTATGTGTGGTTGTCTATATGTTTTTAAGAAAATCATAGTAAACCTCTTGCGATGTCTGGCATAGTTATATAAATAAAAGTAAACTAATAAATCACCTGCACCGGAACGGGTATTCAGAATACCGGGTATATCCTTCTGAGAATATCAATAAGTGAAAATGGTTGGTTGGCTTTCCACTAGTATGGAAAACTGGTTTAAGTAGGTCTATTGAACTTTCTGTAACATTTGCATGTAGTGTCATCTTGTTGTTTAGAAATATTCTTACGTTGTTCTTCAATAAAAATCACACTCTCTTAACGATTTCTATGGTTTTGAAAAAACCTCGGGGTTCGTTATTATTCAATAAAAAAACGTGCACGTGATCTATGAACAGTTATTATTCTATTTTTTACAGTTCGCAAATCCCAAATGATAAAATTCACACTCTCCTAACGATTTCTATGGTTTTAATAAGGCCTCGGACCTGGTTATTATCCAGTAACAAAACGTGTGCACCTGATCTATGAAAAATTATTATTTTATGGCTTAGAACAAAAAGATACAGGAAGAAGTATATGCAAAATGACCTTGAGTCCAGAATGGCGGTCAATTATTGTCAATTTTAATTTCCGTTTCCATTGAAGTACCGAAAAAAAGATAAAGGGTTTTTATTTTTAACAAATTTCAGCCAATCAAGTGTGTGAATACAATTAGTGTTTATAAAAACCGAATGATACGCTTATGCGCTCATTTTTGACATTTATAGGTATGCAAATATTGCTTTGACAGTATACTTTAAACATAAACAATGCGTCATACAAGGAGCTTCAAAATGGCCGACTTCCTTCGCAAATTTTTCTTAAAGTTCCTCTTTCTTTTTGTTTTAAGTTTTATGGTTTTAATAAGGCCTCGGACCTGGTTATTATCCAGTAACAAAACTTGTGAACCTGATCTATGAAAAATTATTATTTTATGATAAAAATTACACTCTCCTAACGATTTCTATAGTTTCAATATGGCCTCGGACCTGGTTATTATACAGTAAAAAAACGTACACGTGATCTATGAAAAATTAGTATTATTATTTTTATTTATCTTGCGCAAATCCCGTTGTATGCGCCCTTGAACGATTGCATTGATTACGCCCAAGTAGGGGTTTTTGACCTAAGGTTGGCACAGTCTAGCTCGACACGCTATTCGACGCCACCCACCCTCAGACCGTCTATATTTATATTGCAATGAAAAGGATGGTACATATTCGATTCAGGGAGGGATTGTAAATAATCTGTATCAAAAATATACCGTATTAATCGTAAAATAATCTGACACCGCTAAATTTCTTATTTATACAGTGTTGCTGTTTTTCAGCAGAGAAATATCGATAGTAGCAGCCATGGATATTAATCGATTATAGAAAAATATTAAAATGGCCTTTTGCACCGACTCATTGTAGTTAACTAAATAGAGTTTAAAAGTTAAGGCTCCTCTAAAAATTTATTTGACGGTTTAACGTTTTGAATTCGTAAAAGTTGGGTTAGGTTCGGAAAAAGAAGAAGATGACAACAAAAACTATCGAGCCGTGGGTTGGGCCCAGCCCTGCGTTCTTCGTACAACTTACAGTTTGGAATATGATCAAAGTAGAGTTTGCCATTAAACAAGTAGAGTAAGTTGCGTGTTTCAAAGCCATTAGTTAATTAGGAATACATTGTAAAATGCTACAAAAGACAGTGTGAATATGCAGCTTTTTGAGAGAAAAGTATGTTGTAAGAATTCCGTTAACCAGAGACGTAGGTATATATTTTTTTAAAGGGGCAAAAACGAACTGTAAAATCGCGTATATCCGTCCCAAAAAATAATGTTAATTATCCGGTCGTAATTATAAATTACTTTACCGTGAAATCATTTTGCCATTACCGGTAGACAAACAATAAAGTCTACCACTAAGAAATGATTCGAATGTATTTCTTGCATTACATGGTGCGGTTTCTAGACGCGGACGATGAGAAAATTACTTCCTTCCATTTAGTAATTACTTTCTTGGATTTGTTGTTTTTTTTTCGCTAAACATTAAGGTCGATTCGATCGAATTCTAAGCCGCAAAACACCTGACTGTTCGTCAAATTGTTTCAAGACGTTAATGAACCGCAGTAGAGAATATTATTTTTCCATTTTTATAACTTTAAGATTAGTTAGAAATTTAATGTTCTGTGAGATTAGACTGTTCCGTATCCTTGTATACAACTTCAGAGTATCAACAGAATTAAACTGATCACGCTTTAATATACTGAGTAGTTATATTTGATTATAAGTTGTCAACAAACTGACTGAATTAATTCGATACGTAAATAAACGAATCGTGAAATATGATCAGACACACTTTTAATTATTATGCTTTTATTCTTACAATTTGATCGCGCTTATGCAAATAATCCAAAAAAAAGAAGAAAAAAAGTAAATTATCTAAAAAAAAAATAGTTCAAATAAATTGTCACTCACTAAAAATCCACTTACTGTCATATAGCGCTAGATGTTAATTCCATGTATAATAAATTTTTAAAAGAATTGTTTAACAAGTTGTTTCGAAAGAATTAACTGTTAAGTTAATCGAAATATTTTTATTATTTTATTAAACGCAAATACACACAAAATATAAAAAATATTAAATTTTATTCTGCACTAGTTTAAATTGTGAAAAACGGCAACATTGCATTGGTACCTTTTTGACATAACCAATATGGCGTCCGCGTGTAAATAAAATTTGATTTACAGACATTTTTACTTAAAAAGTAACGATATTTTAGTGTTGAAGTGATTATTTGATTATAAATCTATTAACAATTGGTGTACTTATAGTGTGTGACTCTTATTAAGTGCAAATAGTGGATAATTACAGTTTTACATTCTATTTTCGTAAGTAATTTACCCTACCACATTAATATCCATACATTTCGTAGAACTTATTAGTTTAATTAAAACGTAACAACACTTTTTTAATTATAAACACTGTATAATTATATTTTCAACAAATATCACGAATTTTAAGGAGCATCAAAGTCCCGTCTAACGTTTTAAAAAACAGTTGATTAGTGTTCAAGAATCTATTAGTTTTTTCTTCAAATTACAGTTAATTATTATATTATACATTCAATTACATCTAATATACACCAGCATTTGATTAATGTTATAATTAATCTTAATAAAACAAGTCCATAAATATATATTGAAGTGCCTTAGGCAGAGTAACAATTTTTTCTTCACGTATTAGTTCAACTATTAGACTGATACATATTGGTCGTCCCGTTAATTAATGTATTTATTTACTGCTCTATGTGGTTTTTGTTTTATGGGATCAATAGGCCGGGTTTTTGTGTATTAGATAAGACTATAAAATTATAATTCGGTTGTTTCGGTAGAACTATAATTACTGCCGTAAATATGGCACAATCGTGATGGTATAAAAATATACATTTAATGCTTTAAATTAAATTATACCCTTAAGTAAAAAAAACTCGACTTTCACTTCCTATTTTTAGTTTAAGTAGCGTGTAGTTTTACAATTACTAATTTTAATGGCTATCTAAATATATATGTGTACGAAATATAAGACAAAAGATGAGTTTATGGTTATGGAACTAGTGATTTAAAGCGTAATTCCGTGATCATAAAGCAGGAATTGTGATATCTGCGAAACCACGGACTGCGATTACATCTCTCACAGCTATCAGTTTCCAATCTGTAGCGAGTCTCAAGTCAGTGGGTACCTTGTTCAAATTTACGATCTTGTCGGTTGAGTTGTTCCTCTGACTATGAATCAGCTATAAAATTTGTACCTACCTATGTACTTTTTGTTTGTTTCTAACGGATATTACAAACGAATTTTCTTTTCCTAAATATATTTAAATGTTTTAATACTCACTGCAGTGAAAGCTTTTATTTTTTCTTTAATATTTATTCATTTATTTAAAACAAAACATTTAACCGGTTGATTTAAGGTGAGAAAATTCCTTTCAGTGGCCAAGCCTTGCTTATAAATTTATCAAATTTAATATTTTACTTTCTTTTAACTTTGATTTCATGCATTTCCTGCAGCGGTATAAATTTTGTAGTTAATTACTTGCGATGTAAAGATTTACAGTAAAGCAAATGTTTTTTATTAATTTTGTTATAAACATATTAATTGATAAAAAAAGTTGATATTTAATTTTAATATACAGTTTTTTTTTTCAAATTATGATCTTGTATAATGTGTTCAAAAATATAGTGCCTACAATAAAAAGGGTCTGATGGTAATAAACCACTTTTATTGCGATCGTCTGTCACGGTTTATTGCTTATGGTCCAAAATTTGCACGCAGGATTTGTACAATTTGGGTTGAGAAAGCTTTGCTACAGAATATTAAAAACTCTAATAATACGCGCTTCAGTCATTATCCAACGATCTACTAGGATATATTCGTTAAAAATCACTTACATTTAGCCTAAATGGCAATATGGAAAAAACCAAGTTCACTACTCGTCTAACAAATAGATTAGACAACTTGCCAACTTTTTGTTTTATCAAAAACAACATCAACCCTGTCCTGACGATATTATAACTCCACAAAATCTTATTTCCACTCTTTCTCGCAACAGAAATTGTTATAAACAACAACATTGTCGAAACAGAGCACTAACTATTCAAACGAATAACCAAAACATGAAACATTGCACTAATTCAAATCAATTTTACGTACATAATAATCGCATTGTTATAAATAAAGCAATAACTCATCGTTATGTATTTATGGTCGTGTAGTCACTCCCAAAAAGCCGTCTTACCATCCCATCTTAAATAATAATATCCCGATAAATCTGTTTAAGTTATCCGCATCGATTGTAATGAGATAGGAACGGAATTTATATCGCGGCCCACACGCGCAGCATCTTTTATTATTTTATTTAGTCAATAGCGAGGAGTGTTCGTTTTATAAACACATTTTACTACCGCCATAACGTACAATAAATGCCCTAGAGAAACAAATTTTTATTTCATTTAAATCAGAAAAATAAATACAAATAAGTACAATAATTTTTGTTTGGTTTAAACGAAAAAAAAATTTATCCTACGCCATTGGAAACTAGGAAATTACAAAACGGTCTTAGACTGTGACATTCCGTATGCTTAAAACATTCGGTACATCATTTTACGTTTCTCCGCTATTTGACTGGATAATTATAAGTGCTCTCGGTATATATACGCCTCAATTAACTGTCCGATGACTTCTAGTTAAACAAGAAATAAAATTTCGTTATTATTTTAGTCAGCTAGTTATTAAAAACTATCAAGTATTTAAGATGATCTGACAGATGACAGGTTCGAGATACGTAGCGTGAAATATCGATTGGATCTCAGATTTTTAGACGTGATAGAATTTAAAAAATAAATGATGGGCAAATCCTTTTACTCGACAGCGAAATTCCTAACCCAATTTTAACTTATTACCCTGTATGTTAGATAGAATAGTTACAAAGTGTCGGCAAAAGTCGAAAGAGTGTTCAGAGATAAGCTTAAATTTTAAAATGTCATTTAGATTTAGAAAAATTCTTCTTTTTTATTTATTTACTTAAAATCGCGTCCACCTGCAATCATAGTAATCCGATGTTGTCAATTGTTAGTTATATACACATTCGTACATAAAAAATCGTTTTAAAATGTATTCTACTTAAAGATTTATCTGTATTTATATATAAATCGGTATTATTGTTACAATAAACTTATTAATTAATATTAAAACATTATTTTAAACACCTGACTCTATTGCGCAACGTGGCAACGCCGCTGGCGTGATCTACTTCAACAAGTTTTTAAAAAAATAAAATGGCGTCGGTGAGTTATCGTGATTCGGTATATTCTTGGTTTTTGACTAAAATGTTCGATTTTTTAGTGTCTAAGTGAATATCTAATGAACAGTAGTTGAGTATATAGTGTTAATTTAGTGTGTGACTATAAAATCTGTGAGAAAAGTGTGTAATTACATCTGGAATTCTTATTCTTGCCGCGAGTCTTGCCGGTAAGTTTTTACTGTGTTATTTTGAATAGACGCTTGGTTAGATTTGTGTTAAAAATCGTTGGTAAAATTGATTGTAATTTAGAAATAATTTGAACTGATTCGTTAAAAATATACCTATGAGTTTTAAATTAATTTGATTTAAACATAAAAGTTGTGTTAATATAAAATATAACTTTACTAAAGGAATATAATTTTTGATTAATAAAACGTTTCTATTTAATGATTCAGACATTGAATAATGTAGTTTTTTGTTTAACATTTCTACTTTTTTTGTAATTAGATTATATTAATGGTAATAATAATTCAATAGTAAAAAAGTAACTATATTTTTTATACTGTTGTGGTTCATGCGCATGTGCACAATAGAGTTTATTCAAGGTCATAGTCTAAGATATTTTCTTTTTTATTTGACTTAGATTTAGAATAAAAATATTAAATATTAGCTAAAATATCGTTAAAAAAATTAGAATTTTTATTAAAATAATGTTTACAATGTTGAAACTTTTAAGAAAACTTTGATATTAACAAAATTTACGTAATTATTGATTTTTTTTCGTTACTTTTACACTTTTTTTTTAAAGATTCATAAATTTGGTTATACAATTTCAATAGGTACGTTTAGAATTCACTCCGGTTCGAGTTTTCGTGCAAATTTTAGGTCAGATCGTTATCAATGTAGACGGGAAAAATATAACGGTTACTGTATTCATATTTAAGTAACATTTTCAATCGAAATTCGTGAAAGAAAGTATTAACATTACATCCACACTAACCATATTATTGATTAATTTACATTAGCAACTTTCTTCTGCATTCCAAATTCAATTAATGACATAATTACAATCGACGTTTCGTCGAAATCGTGATTTATTCCTCCATTATTCGATAGTAATTGAATTTCGTAGATGCATTTATTTTAAATATTTTTTTCTTACCGTCTACACACATATCTTTGAAGAGTGCGCTTACGCAGTTGTAGGATCACGATCTTTCACACGGCTCTATGGGAACGACCTTTTGCTACGTTTTATGAGTCCCATAAATCTAGGCTAATGTGTTCATGTTCCTTTTTTTACCAACATATCGTTTTATACGGGGTAATTTGTGCGATTTCGACATTATTTTGTAAATAGAAAGCAACGGTATGCGTTTTTAGCAAAATACCATCGGTATATTAATAGGTCAATCAGAAATATTGAACTACGTCTATGAATTGCTCAGCAATCGTAGTAGCGGGCTTGTCTAGACTAGTACCCAAGTTATGACGGTTTCTTATTGGACAAGACCCATTTCATGGGTTGCTAGGGAACGCATAGACGTAGTTAGATAATATATAGACTATGAAAAATTATCAAAATTGTCAGAAATAAACTGGAACCCATGTAGTTACTCAAATTTCAGATCAAATTACATCTCAAAAATGTACTTTTATTATTACCTACAATTATAATTGTTAATTGACTAAAATTATTAAGTTTAATGATTTAACCAAATTTTGAAATTTTATTACTCTATACTTTTTGCATCAGAATATAGTGTAATTACTATTTTTTAAATCAATAATTTCTGGTAGACCCTATATTGATATTATATTAGTTTATTTTAACAATTATTATTACTGTCACGAAAAGTGTGTCGAGTTTTTATTTATTTATATTTATATATTTTTCGAGAGCGGATGGACACGGTTCACGATCACTTGAATAATAATACTAATAAATAACAGCGAAGAATATTAATGTTGATGTATAAAGACCATAAAAAAATTAGAAATAGACCATCTGGTTATTAATCTTGAGTCATCAACCGGTCGAGAAGTAGTGATATGACATAGAACACATTTTCAGCTACTGTTTTGCGATTCGTATGTTATACACAAAACTGAGAGATTAATCTCTGCTAGAACAGTTTCGATGAATGGTTGGTACAGTGGAGTAGATGGATTTTTTTAAAATGTAGTTTTTTCTTTTTGAGAAAATGCACTTTGTTTTAAATGAGCCACCCGTACTGGAACAAAACTCGAACTTGACGCTATTTCCACTACCGAAAATGTTCTTGTAGTAAAATAATCCCTTAACACCCCTAACGAACACAATTATTCTCGTTACAATCGAAAAACAAACAAATTAATTTATAGTGCTCATTTTGTTGTATCTGTCCGGTTTGTCGTACTGTATGTATCTTAAAAAAAGTTTTATGTGCGATATAATTTGTAATTTAGAGCCCGTTATGTACAAAGTGTTTCTCGGGTAAAGTGCAATAACGTTCTCTATATATAAAATATACGGTTAGTTTTCAGAGTGTCGTCGTCGTCGTAGTCAGAGAATTATCATTAAAAATAAAAAGGTTAAGATAAGGTTAGAAAGTATCACACGCCGGTTTTCTGTTACGGATTCCAAAGAAATGGTTATAATAATCTTTAAGTTGATAAATAGTAAGCTGGGTTGTGTAAGAAAGATAATCAGAGTGTTTAATGGAAAAGCGTTTTTGTTTTACTTTTTAGAAGTAGACTATAGATTACTATTTCGAACAAAAACTGTAATTTTCAATGTTTCGCAATAACTGAGAAATAATAGCAGCAGCAGCAACAGCCTTCACGGTGCAACCGCATTCTCTAACAAAGTAATCTGTATTGTGAATGAAAAAGTGCTGCCGCGTCGCTTCGATAGACTGAAATTTTTACACGTAAATGTGACATTGAACTCTCTCTACCTTACATAAACAATTCATCGAATCAAAAAGTCTATTTTTAAAACCGTTTTATTGGAAAATAGTTTACAGAGTGACTTTAAATAATTCCCTCGCCTTAGGAAACTAAACTAGGGGGGAATGTAAATTTCTAGTTTTATTTTATTAAATTAGCTATTTTAAATTCAATGACAGTTGTTTCGATTAACTGTCATCGTCAGATTGACATATATTCAATGTTTCTAACGTATTTTTGATTGTTCTTGTAAAAAAAAATTTAATTGCTTGCAAAGTTATTGTTTCTATTAAATTTTTGATTATTTATACAAAATTTTATTGTTCTTGCTATTTTTTTCATACTTTTGATTTTTCTTGCAAAATTTTTATTGATTTTACGTAAAAATTTACATTGTTTTTACGAAATTTTTATTGTTGTTATCAACTGTTTTATTATTCTTACCAAAATGTTATTTTATTTATATATACATATTTTTTTAATATTCGCACATCATTTTTTATTGTTCTTACAAAATTTTTGATTTTTTTGACAAAATTTCATTTAAGTACTGATTTTTTATTGTTCTCAGTTCTCATCAAATTTATTATCGTTATAAAATTTTTCATTGTTCTTAATAAATTTTCAATTTTTACAAAATTTTAAGTAAATGTTCTCACCAAATTTTTCATTTTCTCACCAAATTTTTGATTATTCTTGCAAAATTTTAATTGTTCTCACCAAATTTTTCATTTTCTTACTAAATTTTTGATAATTCTTGCAAAATTTTCATGATTCTTACTAAATTTTTGATTATTTTTGCAAAATTTTCATTGTTTTTACCATAATTTCCATTATTCTTGCAAAATTTTTATTGTTTTTACCAAATTTTTAATTATTCCTGCCAAATTTTTCGTTTTGTTATTAAATTTTAATTGATATTTGAATTAATAAAGAAATACCTCAAATCTCACCTAAACTGGAATCCATAATTTCAGATTAACAACAGTTTTTATAAATATAGACTAATAACAACCAAGTATCTTAAAAGAAACTGTATTTTTAAATCCATTCAGTTATAAATTAGTGTTGAAGTATCCTGTATATCTAAACGACAACATTCGAAATTAAAAGAAACGTTCAAATACAAACATAAATATGTCAAGCTCGTGCCACCCTTTTTCAAAATTCTAAAGATAGATAGAAACCAGACGAGAGGGCATCCAAAACATACGAAATGTATTAACCACATGGCATACTGCTGTTACAAAATAATTAACACATCAAATTTTTTTTGGGTGCGTTTTTAATTAAGCCTCGTACGTTTTTTTCTTCTCCAAATAGAAGTTAAAGTGAAAGAACAATGAAATATAACCAAACATGATTCCTCGATCTCGATCTGCGAGAAATTAACATAAAAACACACGAAATAAAACAAAGGACTGTGTTATTCCCCTATCATACTTTCACCGGATAAAAAAATACTTCATCACGAATTTACAGATTATATTTTTTTTATACTCTATTTTACACTCTCACGTATCTCCTTCTCATTATTTTCTGAACTGTAAGAATTAGAATTTTGAAATTTTGGGAAATTAGAATCATTGAAAATCAAAAAGTCTTTATTTCATGTCTCAAATCTCATTTAAAATTTGTAAAAAAAGTAATGTTTAATCTGCTTCCTACTATTGTAAGTACTTTCTCATCGTGATGTATTAAATATTAAAAATATTATTTATTATAATTATTATTATCCATTAAAATCAAATAAATACTTATTTTTTTAAAACGGTGCAAATTATTTAGGAAAAAGTTGAAGCGATATTAATTATTGGTGTAGCTGAGACTAATATGCATAACGTAAAAATCCATTTTAATTTTTTTTTGACATTTAATTATATCTTACAAAAACGTCATGTCTCCAATAATATGTCAAGTAAGGATGAATCTTCTAGTACTTTTTTTTCTCTTTCTGTTATCCTTTTACTCTCGGGAGAGTATGATGATTTCTTTGGTTTGATCCACACATCGCATCTTGATCGTTTCCCATTTATCTTTCCTTTCACAATAAGTTTTTCCAGCCCATTTGTGCTTCTTGAAATATGTCCAAAATATCGTAGGTTTATCCTGGTTGATAGCCTTGTGGTGATTTTTAGTTTTTTTAAGAATTGACACGTTTGTATTATGTCCTGTGTATGATATTTACAGCATTCTTCTGTAGGCACACATTTCAAAGGCATGTATTATTCTTCGATTGGCCGTTTTTAAAACAAGGAGTTTGATAATTTCAGTTTATTGCGTTGAGGTATTGCAGAGTCTTTCTACATTCTAGTTAGTTTTGTTGTCGTTACGTGCTATGGACAGTCTCCGTTTGATTTCTTCTTCACAACTGCCTTTATTTGTGATAAGCGATCCCAAATAGTTAAATTTCTCAACTACCTCAAAACCATCAATCTTCCCAACATTGGCAGATAATTTTCGTTTTATTTTTGTTCAACGTAAGATGATCCTATCCAATTTTCTCACTTTTTTTTACACGTAAGGTTTTATTAAAGAACCTAGTGCATGGATAGTGCAGCAAAGCTTTACTTGCTAGTGACCAGGCTTTAATAATGGGCCATTATTGGACAAAAATGATATTTCCAAAACTTAACAAATGATTTTTTTCACCACTAGCCTCTAAATCCAACTTTATTGACTTTTGTTGAGGCAGTAAAGTTGTTGATTATAACCAAGGTAGAAAAATATAGAGACTACTTGAGTAGAACTAAATGTCAATCCATTTGACAGAATGTGACGTTAATTGTTGCAAAGATAAAGTGAAGAAAATATTTTTCCTTATTTATTTAATAGTTATATCCACGTACCTATTGATGCATCTATCAAATTGAAACAAAAATTATTGGATATGTCTGTTATTGTTGCCTTGTCATTGCCATTTCATATGAAATGGCCCATAATTACTATTATTTATTTGGATGGGGTTCCCTGGAACATTTTAATTCAGTTCTAGATAAGCCTCGTAGTATTATTATCTGACTGTTAATAAATATTTCTAAGGATGATATTAATTAGATAGGTATAAAGTTATTGCCGAAAAAAGATTGGTAAAAGTAGTCTGTCAGACACAATCCTCGTATAGAAAGTAAAATAGTTATTATAGAAGGTGCTAAATATAAAAAAAATTTCACCGCCACGCTCGAATTAACTCGATTATAGTTTTGAATTTATGTACTACTACAAATCACTTTTTAGATCGAGTAAAAAATCGTATCGAATTTACGAGGCGATCTTTTGTTTTCTATTAATTGAGGATTCTAGTAAAGTTTATAACATCCGGTTGGGGAATCTGAAACTTTTCTCGTTCATTTCTATAAAATGTTTTCTGAAATTTTGAATTTTTGGTAGGTTTAAAAATATTATTTGAATGATTCATGACTCGACCTAGAAAAGAATTATAAAAAATGAATCTAGCTGTTTCTTGACTAATGGTGTCCGTTAATAAAACAACAAAAGTACATTTGGTAAAACAATAGACCATTTAGTTGGCTCAAACTCGTAATCGCAACACCCAAAAAAATATTTCGATGAATTCCATACGATGTAGGCCAAGATTTATGGTCCAAAAATGTAACCGTTTTGCTTTTTTCTTATGCTTGACGATGTATTAAGGTTTTCTCTTATAATACAACAAGAAAAGAAAGAAAGGGCGTATAGGGAAGATTTATTTTTTCTTCACCTTCTTCTTCTTCATTCTAATTGGTCGAATCTTCAATTTACTTGGTATTATTATAGTCTGTATAAAAAGTACGAGGAGTAATAAACCCTAATTAAGTATGCAAAACCTTTACAGGGAGCACCATGAAATTTTTGATAAATCTCTTACTTTAAATTACATTTCTTCCGTAAATCTAAAAACCAGGTAGATCGACCCCGTATTTGTTTCAGTTGTAGCAAAGTTTAGGGTTTCTTCATTGTTAAAGGATTCGTAGATAGGCATTAACGCAATGCAGTGGTGTGTATTTTGGGAAAAAAATACGTTTTAAATTATAATATAATAAAAAATGAAAATAAATAATTATTGGAATACATTTATTACTTACATTTTATTCTATATCCGACTCGGAAGAGGAAGAATCGTTGTTGACATTAATAATAATAGGGTCGATTAAATCATCACAAATATTGTCAATTTTCCACATATTTGCCTCTACTTTGATAACATGTTCGATACAGTTTGTCCAATTTTCCTTACTAACATGACTTACAGCACTCTCAAACAATTTCATAACATCGTTTATTTTAAAAGTAGTATTTTTTTCCAACTTTCCCCTTTACCTGAGCCCATATTAATTATATGGGATTAAGTTCACAATGATAAGGGGAAGGTCGAAGAACTGATATACCACGAGAAGAAGCCATTTCTTCTACAGTGTAGGTTTTGTATTTATTCTTGTTCATTTTTGCAATTCTGTAAAGTTCTTTCCTTAGTGGATCTTTTGAAAACTTAATATTTTTCGAAATAAACCACTCCAAAAGCTCTGCTTTACGCCAACGACTTGTGGGCAATGCTTCTCGTAACCGTGAATGGTAACTTGCGTTGTCCATAACAATAACAGCCCCTTTTGGAATCAGATCCAACATTTGAACAAACCATTCCTCGAAGACATGCCCATTCATATCTCCGTGATAGTCCCCCGTGGGTTTTGAAATACAAGTTAATAATCCACCATCAACAAAACCTTCAGAACTTCCAACATGGACAATGATAAGTCTTTTTCCTTTTCCAGATGGTGGCTGCAAACCTAACGACAAACCTTCCACGAATGCCTGCCTTCCGCTTTTAATGTTTTCATTTTGCCAAGATTTGGAAACTGTATATCCAACATTTATCCATGTTTCGTCTAAGTAGAAGATTTTCAAATTTTGTTCTCTGGCATGTCGAATGCTTCTTAAATAGTCTCTTCTCCAAAAAACTATTTCCGGTTTATCTATCAAGAGAGATTTTCTATTATGTTTTGTATATCAGAAATCCACATCTTTCAAAAGTTTGCATAATGTCATTCTGGAGAATTTTGTATAGTCCGTATCATCTTGCACTGATGTCATAATTTTATCAAGTGCTGGAATTTCCTTTCGTAAGTAAAATCCATGAACTTTACGCCTTAGTCTTTGTTTTAATGACTCATCGATCTCAATTGGTTTTCGGCCTGAAGGATTTTTAGGGGGTTTAAGAGTTCTATTCTTGATTTCTATTAGTAATCTATAAATTGTTGATTTAGCCACACAACATAGCAGCCGTTAATTCCACAATATCATCAACACTTGCATCAACACGGTATACCCTCTTAAAATATATTTTGGTACGTCTATGAAATCTACTTAAATGAATGATTTATTACTCCTAGTCCTTTCTATATAGACTATAGATAACTCAAATATCCAAAACCGTTTATATCTGACCAAAAAAGCAAAATTAATATAGAATAACAAAAAATCATTAATGTTAACATCAACTTTCCTTTGGGTGTTGACACGCGTCGACGATTGTTCTCTGATAAATTTGGAGCACCAAAAAAATGTAATAAAAGTATACTAAAACGCGAATAGAAACTAATACAAGTGCCTAGCACCCATTCATCAAAGTTTAAATAACTTTTTTTCCTATAAAACTAACGATAATGAAGCGGTAAAAAAATAATTAATGAGTTTACTTTGATTCCAGTTCACCTACTTCTTTTTCGGGTTTTATTAAGAGACTCTACAATGGATTTCAATTTCAAAGTAGACCTTCAATAGATACTTAAGAAGGTAATTTTGTGGATTTTTGTTAAAACTAGGTCGCGAATTTTTTTTCCGATAAATTCTATATACCGTAATCGTACGTACCTAGCACAATTATTATCAGTTTGATTTTATATTTAAAAAAATGATGGATGGTTTTGATTCAGATGTTCTTTCTCGCTTAGTTCAAAAAATATACCTAGAAATATAGAAAATACGATACAAAATAGTGTGGTAAAGTCTCAAATTAATTTTTCTTCGAACTTTGTAAGAAAAAGTCAACGGTTTTATGGTCGTCTTCAAAATACCTACAACACCGGCCAAAAATTCGTGGTATGACATTTAGTGTGCACCTCCAATTAAAAATTCTTATGATAATGTGAAAGAACAGACTTTTTTGCGAAGGTTGTCAAAATGTCATTACAATTGAGTGACTAGCTTGTAAGTTATTGAATATGAGTGTTTGTATACTTCTTTGGCATCTTTAAAAATGGTTTTAATTACATTTGCATGAAATTATTACCAAATTATTTATTACTAATGATTTTTAAATTAGTTTAGATTGATCATTAAAAATCGCCAAATGAAAATTTCTACGAGAAATTCTCTACTGATTGGGGAGATTGAAATTTCTTGTTGAAGTACGAAAATTCCGGATTAAATAGTGCACAAAATGAATAACACAATCTTATAAAGGTTTTGCATATTTAATTAATTAATGCATGATCAATCTTACAAACCAATCGATTTACAAAATCGTGAATGGCACCAAAAGATGCGTTTCTTTAATTGCTCTTTACAGAAATTATGATCAAAACAATAACTAGCAAAATCTGTGATCTACCTTTTTTTCAAATGGACTATAACTGTATAATGTAAAATAATCCATTCTGTAAATGAAAAAACAGCTGCTAATACATAAATGAATCAAAATCACCGTTTTACACAAGAACTTTTAAGATCACTACTCTTTTTTTGTATTATCGAACACCGTTTGTTTTGAATTGACATGAACCATTAGTTAAAAAAAAATTGTCTTTTTTGTCTGTAACCGGTAGTACAAAATATCGATTTTCGAGGTCAATACGCTCCGATCGATTGACGAAAACTTCCCTATATCGGAATGGAACCCTTAAAAGTTTGTCTCTGATCATTTTTTTTATACAATGATGGTAAAATTGACGTGACGACCGGAAATTTTGGAAGAGTATTAAAAAATTTTCGTCTATCAGTATGGTTATCACATTTGCATATTTTATATTTTATTTATTGACGAAAACTTTAATAGGTTAGTTTAGGTTGTAAATATATATAAACATCGGTCTTAAATAGTATCTACAGTTTGGAATATTTATATATTGATGTTGTTTTAGGAGAATTGGAAGAAAACCAATAAATATTTTTTATCAAGGGGAGTGTCAAAGTGGGGATTTTTGGGATTTATATAAACGAGAATCGATTAAAAATGTCAAAAAAAGTGATAGAAAGAATCCAGTACAGATTAGATTATTTTTTTTCCGTAAATGAAGAGCAAAAATCTCGGATCCTGTAATTGGCCTATAATTATAAATATATAATAAAAAAATTAAAAATCCTTAGGTAATTGCTAATTTTTCCAGGAGTCATCAATGGAAATTTGTTTCTTCTGTAGAATTTTAATTTAAATTATGAAAAAATAATTCTTTTTTATAGGCACAAGCAAAAACAAAACTTTTACTATAAAATGTTTTTAATTTGGTGAAAATTTATGTAAAGAAACTAGATAGTTTCTTAATTAATTTTGCGTAGTTATCAATGATATCAATGATGTATAAGTCAAACTGACATTCAGGGTTTTTCAATAAAGTCAAAGTTTTGAGGAAAACTCTTAAAAGAATAATTAGAAATAATTGTGAACATTAGTGTCGTTTCTCTTATTTCAGGTGAAGATTATTTTATTTATATTCTTTGTTTATTATGTTAGTGTCTGTTAATAGTAAAAATAAAACTCTTATTTCAGAGCAACACACTGGTTTCCATAATTTCAAAGGTACGAAACATTCTTATTATATTTATTTAAACTCTACTTTCAGTACCCCGATTTCTAATCAATATCTTATAAAATTATAAAACTGTAACATTTAAAATATTTATGAAATAATCGTAAATCCAAATCAGTTTTTATTTTTGAAACCGACTCAAACTCCAACTCTATCGATCCAAAAAGTGTACAAAGTAAAAAAATATTTCAATTAAACTAATTTTTTTCGTAAATTCAATTAACGTACAACGTATATAATGGTGGGTAAAAGAATTGGGGCAACCCCCCGGCGAGAAACAGGTGACGGAGAGGAGAGCATCCCTCTGGCACACCGATCGTTATTAACACACATTAAAATCCCAAAATGTACTAACCTCTTTTTTCCATATCCAACTTTATCGAGTTCGATGTGTCTGTATGCAGCGTAAGTGGCCATTTTTCCAAAAAAAAAAATAACACCAAGGAATCACCGATAAATATACGACTTTTGCCGGTTGTTATATTAAAATCAAACTCTCTCTCTCTTCGAGCTATCGAACGTTCCAACAGCTGAGCGTCGACTGGCGGAACATCGCACTGCAGTTTGCTTTATAGCCGTTCGTGTGCAGTAGGCCATGTGACGACGATGACAATGATGATGATTATGATGATGATGATGATGATGATTGTGTATTTGTTGAATAAAGTCTTCTTCGTTTATTTTTCGGTGGTGTTTATATTATAAAGGCTGGATACACGGTTCATTGTTTTATACAAGTACAACACAGGAAAAGGGATGTAGGGAACACGGAAATGAAAATAAATCGAGATTTGTGTAAATAATTGATGGATAGTTGACGTTAAGCAGAAGATTTTAAATCGTATTTAAAGGTTTTTTTTTTGTGAAAATCTACGCCTATTATAGTACACTGTTCAATAATTGAAATGGATATTTTTTTAAATCTCAGAAAATTGAGTACAAAAATAATACTACGAACAATAAATAACTGAACAGTTAAACTAAACTTCCACTATTTATTCGAAAAATACGAACCAGCTTTAACTGAATTTTTAAAACGTATTTTTCGAATAAATAGTGGAAGTTTAGTTTAACTGTTCAGTTATTTATTGTTCGTAGTAAGATGAACTTCCACAAAGTAAAGTTTAACACAATCAACCAATAATATTTTAAATATACTTTTCGTGCTATCAGAGTAAACTCTGTTTTATAGTAAATTGTTTTCTTTTTATACGCTGTTATCTCTTTAATCAAAATTGTAGGATTTCGACTTCAAAATACTAACATTTTAGTCGCGTAGAAGTGCTTGCAGTGACTTTAAATGATGGCCGCACTAATTTAGTGGAGTTAATGAATATGACAATGACGGCTGTACGATATAGGGACATGGTTGTAGAGCCAATAATTGGACCATTTTTTGGTGCCACAGGCGAATAATTTGTCTTTATAGACGATAATAGACGCCCGCACCGTGCGAGAATTGTAAATGATCGCATTAAATATAACGGTTTTATAAGAATGAACTGGCCACCATGTTCACCCGATATGAATTGCATTGAGCATGTCTGGGCTGAAATGTCTAGACAATTAACACAACTCACTCGAACAGCCCCCCATCACCCTAGAACAGCTCGCCAATGCCTTGCAGAGAATATGGAAAACATACCTCAGCAATTTATTATTGAAAATTGGATCCCTTTGAATGACAGCAGTTACAACCCCCCAATATCTTAAATTGGAAGTATGGGCTTGTGATATATCGTTTGAAAGGTCTCTTAATGATGGCAAGTCAGCTTTGATTTTGAGACTGTCCGGGATTAGAGAAGGATTAGGGTCCAAGGTAGACGAAAAGAAAGGAGTGGGAGGATAGGAATTGAAATACTTTTTCATTCTTATGCAAGTTAATCTTGCCTGCTCTTTTTTAATTCTAATTTCTTTTGACGAATCCCATTCATTATTTGAATTGCATCCCAAATTTTTCCAGATGTTGTCCATTTCTTGTTGCATTGCTTTTTCTCTTTAGAAATTTTACTTAGACTTATTTACGTTCAATAATAATTATTAATCAAATCAAAATAAATTTATTCATCTTCTTGTACGTAACCTAATACAGATTTTAATAAACTAATAGTAATAGAGCACATTTAAGATGATGCGTTATTAGTTCTTGCATTTAATTTATGGTTTATTGATATCTTAAACGCTCGTAGTGTAATTATGTAAATGGGTCGCACGTGCAACTAATAATTCAATAAAATATAACTCTTCTAGTATATTTAGAAGTATTGAAAAAATTTTTTACAACTGTTGAATGTTATATCTTGCAATGTAATGAAAATATCTTATATTAGATGGAAGGGTTTTAGAGAAGTTTACAAACTATCTTCGATCTTGTGTGCGACTACCGTGGCCTGACAATGCAAATTCAAAAAATGCCATTCACCGATGCGACTAGTTGTTTTTATGCACCGTAATTATTAACAATGAGTTTGAACGTAATTATTCTTTAAATTTGACAAATAATTTGAGAAATAATTTGTTTGTTTTTTAAAGTTTTGCTGGAATTTAATTTTAAAGAAAGTAACTGTTAAGTCATGTTATTTTAGACACACCCATCTCTAAGGTTGTTTTTGAGAAACATAGACGTATAGTTAAAGGTATTCATTTGTAAACTATTAAATTCTTGTAGTTCACTGGGTATTGGATCAAAAATGGCGTCACGATGATTTAAATGATTAATATTAACAATGGAATTCTAATGATTTCCCATAAACTACAGACTCCAATTGAAAATCAAGTCGTACATACTTTCAAAGACTGGAATATGAAAATAAAGATGTTTTGAATCTATATAGATGAAGACTTTGGAAAAATGTGGTCATTCGCAATAATACAATAGCATGTCTGTAATACCGGGTGTACCAAAAGTTTCTGACCCCTTTTAACTGCAAATATATCGGAACTTAAAAAACCATTTACCTAGAGGTGATGTTTTCTAGGAACAATTTCTTTTTATATAAAGTTTTTTTCAGTATACATGAGAATGAGAATGAGTCAGAAACTTCTGGGACACCCGGTATTACAAATAATTACTTGGTTGAGACATGCACAAAGACTTCCCGAGGATAGGACAGCAAATAAATTTAAGTGGGAAATATTTGTTAGGAAATTAAAGATAAAAAGGTCCAGAAGAAAGTGATTTGAGTCAGGAATCAGGAAAAATGAACACATCCAGAGCCTGGGACAACAAATAAAACACAAAATAAAATATTTATAGGAAAAAAAACCAGAAGAAAGAATTTTTGTTTATATGAATTCATTTCAAATAATACAATAGCTTTTCTTCTTATCTATGATTAGGACATATACAAAGACTTCCAGAGAATGCGGCAGCAAATAAAATATAGTAGGAAGTATTTGCTAAAAGAAGATTATATCCAGAAGAAAATTATTTGAGTTTGAAGAACTTAGACATTTTGAAGATATTAGAGAATTTGAAGATATTTTTTTAGGATTATAAAAGAAAATTACTGTAATATCTTAAATAATTATTATTTGGCTGGGGTTTCTACGACTAGAAATAATGTCTGGACCAACAAATACGAGACAAAAGAAAATATTTGTATGGAAAAAAGAGATATTGAAGAAAGACTTTTGAAACTGTAGAACAATGATCTGAGGACAAGAAAGCTTAGTTAATGGAACGAAAAGGAAAACATTGTAGAAGAGATCAGTAAAGAAAAACTAGAGAAGAAGGTAGTAAGAATGTGAAGAAGACAGAAAAATTGAATGTTTAATAATGAGAAGTTAAAGTACCAAGATTTTGAGGAAATCATAAACAAGAGATCAAATTTTATGATAATAAAAAAGATATTGAAGAAAGTATTCATATGAATACTACTCTGGATCAAAATTAGGGTATATTAACATCAATAGCCGCCCTCGTAATGTATGAAACATTTTTATAATGTTCATTAATTGATTCCATAAACCTTCTCACCTATTTTTGTATACCTTATTTACCAAAAAAATGACTTTCGACAGAAAAACTGAATATAAATAGTAACAATTCCAATTTTATCAATATTCCATTATAAAATAAACAAATTATTAGAAACAAACTCATTAAAAAAATACCTTATTTGATTTTAGTAAATTATGATTTATAATTCCGCGTATAATTATCCATATGTACGTATGCATATATAATTACCGGTTTTAGATAATTAATTTTCCATCGGAATTATACTTTCAGTACCTACCATGGGAAATGTTTATCTATCTTGATTATCGGTTAATCGATTCTACAGAAGATGCAAAAGGAAATTGGAAACCCGCTATTATCACGGAATGTACGTTTATTAGATACGAATTGAAAAAGAGTTGAATGGACTTTTCATTTGATACACTTTTTCGTAGAATCGCAGAATTTATAAATGACAGAGTGATTCTGCATGCAGCGGCTTTATTATCATTATAATTAATTGTAGCTCAAAACCTACAGTTATTACAACATTACGTTCGTTATAGGTTCTTTCAATCATGTATATTCCAGTTCTAGAAAGTATGTCCCATATATTTTGGAAAAACTTTTCCATTAAGGTTTTCTTATTTCTATGTCATAATCAGTAAGCTTGTTTTCCAGTTCCTTTATTCTTTTGCAAATTATTTACTAATTTATCCAGTTTTTTTTCTGTTCCAGTAGCTATTGTTCATCTTGGTTTTCTCGAGATGCTTTCAGAAAACTCGCTTCTTAGGTTGTCCTTGGATCTGCCTTTTAGTCTTCTTAGAGAAACCAGGAAAAAACTTAATCATGCTGATCTACAATAACTTAATACATGTGTGTTTTATTTTTTAATATTCTTAGTAAGATCTACTTCCATTGAATAAGGGTTGGTACAATAAATTTCTGAAAATCCGCATTTTCCAAGTAGGATCTGTAATATAACTGAGCTACATCTGCATCTTTCACATTTTTAAATCCTCCATGCATACTCAATCGGCTGATAGTTTCTAAAATAAGGTACAGCATGATTCATTTGACACATGCATGTAAGAATACAATAATTAATATTCTTGCTAAGCATTATCCAGGACCTCTGTTTTCTCTTAATACTTTAGCAAACCTTTTTTTGGTAAACATATGAATCAAAGAAATTTTACAACAGTGGAAAAACGCAGTTTTTTATACCTATAATTACATATCTTATACCTACATAACTAAAACCGAAAATTTGTATTTTCCAAAATCCCCTCGTAACATTAATAATTGTTTTAATAATCCTGTAATATTTTTTTATCAAAATTGGTTCATATATGAAAGAAAATCATCGACTGTGACTTCTAGTTTCGATTTTAATGATATCGAATGGAGAAAAACTGACTTACAACCAGTGGCGTTACAAATAACATTATAGATACTAAGAAAAAAGAAGCTGTGTCATGTTGATTAGTATTTTTTTGACATACAGAAATGACCTTCAGACTTAGGACTGTTTGTTGAACCTACAAAGAAATACTGAACAATCTAAATATTAAACCGAAGGATGTAAAGTGGTCTATAAAGTACTTTGATCCCTTTAAAATTCCAAATTTCCTGTTTAACTACAAAAAGGACATTTTCACCAAGCGATTTAATGCACTGTCGTAAACAAAATAAACATTGAGCATGATATCTTTAGGTTGGGAGCAATGTATGTACTATAAAAGGAATCTTAAGTTGCTTTTGAAATAAAACTCATTTTCCAACCAAAAATGTTTGCAATAAATATAAGTCTGCATGAGCTGCTAAAGAAATACTGTACAAAAATCACTAGAAATCAAATTGGATTGATTCTAAAGGTGTATATGTCTTTAGGACCTCAAGGGGGTTAAACCCTGTTGGTACTGGAATTAAAAGATTAAATTAAAATTAAAAATTAATTAAAAATTAAATTTTCAAGCTTGCAAAGGTTAAATAACTTTTAATTATATTATTTCGCCAAGCCTGAAGATCATTCTTTATTGCCACGGTCAATGTCAAATAAACTTATATCGCAATTATCTTCTCGATTTCGTATGATTAACTCCAGAAATTAATTAGGAGGCACCTTTAAATCGATATATTTATACTGATCAAGACGTAGTTTGATATAATTATTTTATTTACGAACCCCGCCTATGTTTCGGTTTTAGATGTTCGTTCTGAAAAGCATCCGTCGTCTCTGGTTACGGTAGAATAGTTTGATTTCCTATACGAAACGGATGGATACAAGAAATGCGCGCATCTCGCATCTCTTGTTTATTAATTCTTTTAACTTTATTAATATCAACATGTCGTTCTTGGAAATTGTAATTTGATATCGTCGGAATTGTCGAGAAAGTTTTGCTATTTTTTTATTTATTGTCAAACAAATTAATGTCTTTAATCTGCAATCAGTTCTTCAATAGCATGTCTAGAACTCATTTTATTTTTGGTGGAATGAATTGGGAGCAAAAGTAGTACAGTCGCAGTCAAAAGTATTGAGCTACCTTTAGAAATATTTATATTATTGCAATTTCGACTCGATTTTCGTGTTCCACGGGGTCGATTTAGTGAATTTAGACCATTTTTATCGAAAATTAATTTTGACCAATTTTTGGTAAAAAATCAAAGGTTTATAGCCTTGCTTCATTTTTTGACAAAAAAGCTTTTGGTCTTGAAAATGCTTGAAAATGAGTAAAACGGGGTTTTTTAAGACGCTGAATCGACTGGTGCAATCAGTTCTTCAATAGCATATCTAGAACACATTTTATTTTTGGTGGAATGAATTGGGACCAAAAGTAGTACAGTCGCAGTCAAAAGTAGTGAGTTATCTTTAGAAATATTGATATTATTGCAATTTTGACTCAATTTTCGTGTTCTACGGGGTCGATTTAGTGAATCTAGACCATTTTTATCGAAAATTAATTTTGACAAATTTTTGGTAAAAAATCAAAGGTTATATAGCGTTGCTTGATTTTTTGAGAAAAATGTTTTTGGTCTAACCTAACCTAACCTAACCTAACCATGAAAATAAAATGTCGATACAATTAATAATGTAATTACCAATAAAAAATATCTATTACGTATTCACCCCTCAAAAAAACTATTTCTGGTAACAAAATGTTTGCAATAAAACCGATAAATTTTTCTAAAAAAACATTTTAACTCACGTTCTACGAACATAATATTCGTTCGATCTAATGTCTCGGTTAATTTGAATAGAAAGTTCCCATTAAATGCATTCACTTATTAAATATATATACATATATATACAGATACCTTTTGATCATTACTGTGTTACTTAGCCGTTATTTTATTTTTCGTTTATTTATTTATTTATTTATTTTATAGTTTTGTAAACATTTTCTCACAAGAATTCGACTACTACTTTCATAATTGATGTTAAATGACTTAACTTCTAACTTTCCTTTACCCACAAATTGCTACATTATTGAATGTTTTAGTGTATAATTCGCAAAAGGTCAATTCGAATTGGTCAACCAATTAACTTAATTGATACTACAAGAGAAAGGTTCAAATTCGAGACGAAGAACTCTATGGAATGGTCTCACAATATTTGTCACATTTGGTGTACTTGTCAACTTGATGTTGTGTATTTTTCCAACTCTTCTAATCCTATTTTTCTAAGAAAGTTTAGGACATCGTCTGGCTTCAAATCAGGTAGATCCTCTTCCATTTCGTGTGCTCCTAGGTGTCTGGTCCTAAAATTCTTCAAGTCAAGGTATTCTGAGAAGTTTTGTTTTCTTCCTCACAGGATCTGTACTTTGCTTCATCTACTGACCTTTTCTTCATGTGACTTTTCAAAACAGCCAAACGCACAATAAATTTGTAATATATTAATATCTCGTCGGACAGTATTAAAGAGTTTGAACTGTTGTACAACACAACCCATTTTATTACAGGCAAATAAGGTGAAACGAAAAAATAAGTAAAATTTGTGCTATTAAAAGAAAAATTGTTTATCTCAAAAAATACCCACTTTAACATACAAGTATTATACATTTTTGTATCCTTCCCAAAGAGGAGAAGTAATTTAAAAAAAGGGATGCTACTAGGGGTGAGGGGTGGCTTTTCCAGTAAGTTTAAATAAGCCATAATGCTTGCCCCTTTCAACATAAATTGACGTGTTTTTGGATTTTTCCTAAATACCAGTATTACAAAAGTTATTAAAGGTTAACTTTTATTTTGGCAGAAACTGCATTCACTGAATTTTATGTTGGAAAATTCTTTATAATTTTTTGCGGAGTATCTTAATATTGTAAAGGATATACGGTTGACTGCTAAAGCAGCTCCTTTACCCAACATAACTAGAAATCCTTCAAATTACGACTGGATCTTTCTTCTTGGACATTCTTTACTTGAATTATGTACGAAAATCAGTCATACCGTTAATTTTACACTGCTATTTTCATTCGATCTTAATTGGTAGTTTAGCACAGCTTCTCTCAGCGTGATACAGTAACTTATATTTACTTTCAAATAATTATTTTTCGAACGGAAATGACTAAAACACCGACATACGGACTATTTATTGTAAACGAAATGTTGTTACGGGACTTCTTTTGTACTTTTATTGTAGACAAAAAAATTGTTATTAACTCTACCGGAGAATGCCAATGAATACCGTAATATATAATAATCATAAAGAGTAGTAAAAACACATTGTTTAATTGCTTATCCTGCAGAACATGTTTTATTATTGAAAAAAACTATTACTTTTGCAGGTTCTGTTTTTTTTCTAGCCGCACTTTAATATTTAGACTGTTTTTTGATCAATTAAGGCACTCAACTACCTTTCGTATCAGTAAAAGTAGATTTCATGACCTCTTTCTGTAATTTGGTGGTTGGTTCTTTCGGTATGACGCTGAAACAAAACGTCAGAGCCAGGCTTTGTTTTCTTTTGGTAAATCCAAAGTGAAAACATTGATGATCTTTACAAAAACTTCTCAAACAATCCTCGTAGGTATGAAGATGAATCATTAATTTAAATTATGGTATTGACAATCACAAACAAATCATCTGCGTAATCTTAAGTGTTAAAACAGAGCTCAGTCACATTATGAATGAGCTGATTCATAGTAAGAGTTTATTCCAGCTCTCAGACAATCACTTGTTTCCAGTTTATCTTTATCCTAACTCGTCCATTTTCTAGTATGGCCTTGATCCATCGCACTGTATCAAGATCTATCTTCTTATTGAAGAATCCTCCTACCAGTTTTCCCACTAATGATAACTCTATTGATCTACTTAAACGATTTAAGAGGTCCTTTTAAGCCTTCGGTATGAACTTCACCTTGAGCCACGATTCTAAGATGAATCCCCAGGTGTATCGACTAAACATTTTCTTTTCATTCTTTGTAAAGGAACCATTTGGCCTTAAGAAGGCTAATCGTGTCTTTGACATGATAAACTTCTTGAGGAGTGTCGTATATCTTCTCTCAAAATTTTCTCTGCTACGGTACGTTAAGTTTAGAGGACTTGGTTATGAATCTGCAGCTTGCCTAATGCCATTAGTGATCCTTCTTCAACGTCATGGACTTTTAGCGCCTGGTTATCCTAAAAAAACAATCTAAAGATTGTATTTACCAAAGGGCATACAGTTTTTTGGAGATTTATCTTCGTATCCAGTTCTAAGTAAACATAATTAGGTGAGTGGATGAAGTTATTTGAGAAGAAAACATGACTTTTGGTTCAAAAATCTTCATTATATTCGCTAAAAATGTTGAAGAAAAGAAAATGTACTTAGAGCACTGCAGGAGATACATTTTTTCACCAAATTTTATAAAAATAATTTCATTTTTATTACTGATTCGATCGTTTAATGTTTTGGCTTGGTGTTTTTAGTCACTACCTAAATAGAGCAACTACACTTAAGTATTAAATATATAAATATATCTTAGCAGGTGGCCGGTCGTGTGCAAATATCGTGAACAGAGTACCATTTCTATCTTTCTACCGAAGAAACGTGTCTTTGAATTATCAGACTTATAATATTACTGTTAAAGGTGAACATATTTACACTAGAACAAAGTTAATTGTTTGTTTTATTGAAATAATACCAAGTAAAATGGAGTCTCGATAAAAACCTTCTGGTATTTGCTACCAAAAGTTGTAACAATTGAAATACAGTTTCTATATCAATTCAACCGTTATTCTTTTTTGTACAGGTTTTTGGTCAATCTATTGTTTCTTTATGCTTTTATTTTATCTGTTTTGATTTTGCGTCCAAAAAAATTACCACAACTTCAGGAGCTTTCAGTCGAAGGAAGTTTGTAGCTGCAGAAGGGGCGTATATTGTTGATTTTTAAACTTTAGACAGGGAGGATCAGAATAACTGTTCTTAATTTCTAGAAATGATGAAGGGTATTTAAATAAACATTTGTTTTTAATACATTAGTGACTGAAAATATCTCGCTGTCGAGGAAAATTAGAGATTTTAAAAACAATTCGAGTTTTTAGAACAGAAAGGATTTTAGTCAGTTACTAAATTGAATCGGAGCAACCTGTCACAAACAACAATCTTCGTAGTTGTTTGACTACAATATAAATTTAACAGAAAGACAAAAACGTTCATTGCCACGGTTGTTATTCTAACTTTTTTCTCCGAGTTACTTTCACTGAAAGACCTCGCATTTTATTAAACAGACAGAGAATGATTCGTTACTTTTTTTTACTCGAAATAATAAATTGTTGGTCAACAAACTTTTATAATAACACTGCTGGTTATTATTATAACAAGAAATCGAAACGAAAAAGTATCTTAGATATGGATTTAATTAAAAACAACAAAAATGTTATAATAGCCGATAGGCTAAGGTAGAAAGAGAAACAGCTTTTATTTAATAATGTATTTATGGAGAGATTATTTATCATGTAATGAAAATCGATTAGAACTATTGACCTCGTTCATTTTCATATTTTAATTAATCAAAATAGATGACTGATAATGTAGAAAGTATAAAATTATGATAAGAAGTACAAGAGAAAAGAAAATTTACCTACTTTTGATTGTTCTGGTAATTGCGATCAACAAAAAATGGTCTTCAGTAGATATTTTTTTACTTAAACAATAACAGGCCAAATTTTTACCTTCAAAGCCCCATAGACAATATTGTTGAAATCAAAAAATGTTATGCTTTGTTTGCTTTATTGATTCAGAATAAGCACAATAAGCCACATAGGCTTCCGAGCTTGGGGCTTACACATGTTCTAAGATCTCCTTCCCAGAGAGTCTATCTACGTTGAACCAATTGATGCTAAGCATTTAGAACTTCTTCTTATTGCTTCTCTCGGTGTTATGGTTCTCCAGTTTTGTGCTGTGGGTCTCTAAAAACCTTTTTGTTTGCTGATTTGCTGAACCTCACTTATTCTGGTTGCTGAAACTTAAAGAATAACATCATAACGGAATTTTTAAGGACGTAGATGGAACTAAAGCAGAATGATCTGCTATAAACAACGAAAATTGAGGGGAAAATACGCAATCACTGGCTTTTCCTCCTGTAAAACACTTGTACTAGATGGCATATATCCAGCTCTATTTCTATAGGCTATGGAACTACTTCTAAATCATCTGATGAGAAGATGCATATTATTATTTGCTCTGCAATATATTTCAAAGGATTGGAAAGAAGTTAGAGTCTACCTAAATCTTGTAGAACGTATCTCTTGGGAGTATTATTATGATGTAAGGATCGTCAAGGGTAAGTTTGTCCATAGAGTGCTATCACCTCTTCTGTAGAACATTGTGGTGGACGCCTTATCAGACTTGGTAATTTTAGTAACGGGTAAATTTGAAGAAGTAGCACACTGAGATGTAAGTGCGAATGAAGGTTTTAGGCTTCAACTTTCTCAATTTACATTTAGAGATACAGGGGTTGAAAATGTCAAACTCTTACTGGGTGAAAGTCAATCTTTGAGAACAGGATAACAAATTCTTCAAATTTGGTTAAAACATATAACTTTTTTTGATGCAATGATAACTGTTTACAACAAACATTTATAGAAATATTTGAACAACTGTATATGTTCACAATATCGTAATTATTATAGAGTCTGCAGGTTCCTACATTGAGCATAGATAAGAAAAAAGAGAGACAACAAATATTTGACTGAATAAATTAAATTTGTTTCCTTCCGTTTTACCAATTAATGTTACATAATAAACGACTGTGTTAATTTGCAAAATAGCAGAACTACGAATTTTAATGATTTAATTATGCCGAATTAAATATTCATTCGAAATAAATATAACGGTGTTGATCTCTATCCGTACTAAAAAAAAAATAAAAAAATTCGATCTTATTTTTTTTCCTTCTTTATCTGCTGCGATTCAATTCGTTACACATGGTAGTCTAAGTAGGTTGATTATTTACGATGGTCAATTATTTTTTCAATGTAAACTGTTAATTTTTTTGTTAATACTAAACATAACTGATGTTGAACTATAGTCGGAATTTTAAATTTTGTTTAGTTTCTATTTGTGCAACAAATATTTTACGAAATTAAAATTAATTGAATGAACTAAATTAATTAATAAGATGGTCTCCTTACTACAGAACAAGGGGAAGACATACCGGATATTAATGTATCCATATTTCAGATTCCGATAATCATCTTATTACACAGTATTTTGAATTAGTTTCAGGACACACTAAGTAAAGATCGCTCGTCAATTTTACCTTCAACGGTTTAATTTGTTAATTCTCATAAAAAAATACTCAATCAAGCATCCTATTAATTAGTTCAAGAAAAATCTTTAAGACAAAAACATAAAAGTAATCAATGAACAAAATAAAAACCCTCCAGCAACAATAATACATAACTGGCGCAGTCAATAGGATAGTCTCAAAAGTTTGTTAAAAATGATAAAGTTTGATAACTTTTAGTATTAGAGTTTGTATTTTAATGAGTTGTTGTGATGTTAAATTAAGTTCTAGTGGATTTTCAGTCAAAGTTATATTTGATAATGTATCAAGTGTGTGAGATGATAATAAAGCAATGAAAAAAATTATGCAAAAAATATATTTTTGGTTTGGAAAATCCAAAAATGCTTTTATTTTCCTAAAAAGTTTAATAATAACCCGGAAAAAGCATTTTCCGGAAAACTTATCTCGACATTGGAAAATTTTTTAGGGCGTAACTGACTTTTTTTGAATGATCTCCCCAAAAAGCCCCTTTTTACAAATTTAGTATAGGTGGGCCTCTTTCGTTTGATAATTATTTGGATTCTTATAACTTTCACATATATTAAATGGAAGAAACCAAATGAGGTTTTTCTTTTAGCTTATTCTTTCCTCTTTATATTTATGCCCTTTTGGTTTCTTAAATATGTATGGAACAAAAGTTATTCAAAATCAAAGAGACTGATGTAAAAATTTATAGAAATTTTCAACGGATGACCCATCTGATTTTTTATTTTTTATTTTTTTTTTAAGATAGTATAGGTGGGCCTCTTTCGTTTGATAATTATTTGGTTCTTTAACATCCAGGGGTGTAGACGTAATGAATTTTTAAAGAAAATATTTTCCCATTTTCACAATAATTGTGAATTCAGTTTACAAGTGAAAGTGATGTAACTTGGTTTCCATTATGCATTTCGTTAAATGATTGTTTGCACTAAATATAACAAGAATACCTATATAGTAACACCTCTAGTAATGACGGTGATTACCAATTGTAATGGAAATAATCATAATAGCAGCCGTACGAAATCAAAACGTAATTTACAGAGCGTTTTGTTCGCCAAAGCACGTTCATTGTATGCACGCCTATTTTATATCACTGTTTGCAGTTAGCTTTTGTTTTGGTTTTGTTCTGTTTTTTTTTTCCAACTTACCTCCTACCTATCTATAATACAAAATTACCGGTTTGAATGCATCTGCAATTCTACATTAATGTAGGTTCAATCCAACTGAATTGAAGAAAATATTTGTTTCTTTAAAGTATCATCAAATTATAGAAAAATATGAAGCTTTGATATTCTGGAAACTTAATATTAAAGGCAACTGTTAAGAGAGCTCAGTAAGTAATAATAGTGTTTTAGTAATCTGGTGATAAAGATGGGTCTTTCAAGAATCTACCTCTCATCTTCACAGTGTTCAAAGTCGACTTGATTGAGAATTTTAGCCTTTTGGCGGGTTTGAGTCTTACTTCTGTTAGGTACATACATGATTATGTTATTTATAAAGCCAAATTACCTAAACCCTCGTAAAAACTTTTCTATTTTGATCGATTTCATTCTTGAACTATTCACTATGCTTTCTTTCCAAAAGCTTTAGCCACTTTTCAGTCTTATATCTTACAAATGAAACTAACTAAAACAGGGAATATAAATGTCTTGTGCTAATAACAACGTACTGTATATATATGCTTCTAAATGTTTTATTATAGAACGGAAGTCACAAAATAGTTATTTTTAAACTAGTTTTATGTCGTTCGAGTTCATATACCGCAAAAATAAATAACTATATACTTTAATGCACAATGGCATGTCAACGAACCACTAAATACTAGCTAGTAGACCCAACATTGTACGAACGTACGAGGGATGTTTGATAATATGCAATAAAAAACAATTATGTTGACATATTCTAAATCTGCTCTTAAAAGTACATCATTCGAAGTAATGAAGTGCCCCATGTTATGTAAGATAAATGAGTTAAATATAACATTTGTTTGGGTAAAGAGCAATGTTGGAATATATCGGGTAACGAAAAAGCTGAAGCTAAAGAAGCAGTTCAAAATGGAGTTTTTTTGTAACATTTAAACTCTAAAAGATTTGTATAATTTGTGAGTGTTGACTGTCTGACCCCAGACTGTCGATACGTAAGTCATTTGAGTCTTGTATAGTCAGTTTATGTCGTAAATTCACTTTGCTGTGTTTTGATATGGTTATATGATGATTATATGTTCAATATGTGAGTGCCATGTCAACTTTCGTGGAACCAAATCTTTATCCCATATCTCGTTAAGATGAATCGACCACCTCTAACAATAAATTCTTCTAATATTACTACACGGTAGATACTTATGCATAAAAACACAAACTCGAACATCCAAGTCATGCGGCATCGATACCGTTCGACGTATTCGAATTCTTCGCGTCTCGATTACAAGAAGTTATAAAAATCAAATTAGTATTGTAGATGCGTTAGAGATATGCAACAGAAACTAAATTGACAATGGCGTTTGTTACATGCGATGCATTTTGTAATTATCATTAAATAAAGGCATAAAGAAAATAAGAATATATATTTTTTAATAAGATTGGAAATATACTAAGTGAAATACTACGCATCTCCACTAAGTGTTGAATCAATTGGCTTTTCTTGTCCTGTATTCCCCAGTTTATAGGTTTATAAGTGAATGAGATGTTTGCCCTTTTTCCGCATCGATAACCTAACCACATTCTTAAAGAGCAAAATCAAATGCACGAATGTCTCCATCTCAAGATGATCGATGACTTGGACGGCCGTCACGGAATTAGTCGGCGACCGAACTCTTACCACGATTAAATTCACTTAAAAAACGGTACTCCTCGTATATCTTATTAAAAAATATCATTCGACAATCCCACGTTGCATTTCATTAATTTTTCCGATTTGTACAAACGTTTACTTCGCCATAATTATAATTCGTTCACGTCTTCCACTACAGAACTTCGGGTGGGTGGAGGCGATTCGTTTAAAAGAATCAATCAATTATTATGGTTCGGTTATGGTTATTATCCAATTAAATTTTATGGTTTAACAATGGACCCTACCTTTGGCGAATCAATAATAAGGAAATGAGGTAAAGGATAAATAATAAAAAAAGTGATCGTTAAGGAATATTGTGGTTGAGGTAATCAAAATAGTTTATGTGAAATTACTCGACGTATACTTTTGCCTCGGATTTTTTGTAACTAAATCGTATAGAACATCATTAAATATTTGTTTGTTTCTATTTACAATAACAATTTAAATCAGATATTGATAAGAGACTTGAAGAAACGGCAAGATCAGTTGGAATAATACGTAAATTTTGATATTTTTCCACAAAAAACTAAAGTTTTCCGTTGTTCTAATTGTTCTAGTACAGGCCTGTCCAACATAATTTTGTGGAGGGCTGGATTTGTAATTTTGTAACTGTAGAGGGCCAAGACAAATTCAAAGTAAAATTAAATATAACTAAAACGACAATTTGAATGTAAATTGTTTCATATATTAAGGAAGAAAGTCTTAGTTTTACTTATTACTCTAAAAACCCTATTACTAATGAGATGTTTGACATTTTTTTCTGTTTGCATAGTGTATCTATGTCAGCTGGTATTTTAGAAGTTCAACATTTCTTGATTTCTGGCAGATAGAGTCTCCCAATGAACCAACTGTTTTTGCTCCAGTTGTTTTTCTAACATAATGAGCTTCTTTGTGGGGAGCTCGCAGGCCGGATGAAGGTCCAACGCGGGCCGTATGTTCTAGAAGGATAAAGTCATTTTTTAGCAACATCACTATACCTATATCCCTGTTCCGTTATCACTGTTTCTATATAAAAAGGAAATTACATTGAAAAATAATTCAGTGTTCAATTTGGAGATATTTCTTTTTCTAATTGTGCAGAGTATATTTTGCAGTGGCTTTCTTAAAAGACGATGTCTGCATGCAGTCATTCACAAACTTAGTGTACCAAAGAAGCTTCTCTAAATTGTTTTAAACCTTGAAAGTGATGAATTTGTACCAAAGATCTCCTGAAACTTATCTAATGACTCTACAGTTTCTCTTAACTTCTTTAAAACTCTAAAACTCTGGATTTGTACTGATATCTTGAAGCTGACCCAATGGCTCTATAGCATCTCTTAACTTCTTTAAAACTCTAAAACTCTGGATTTGTACCTAGGCCATCGTGAAATTGACCTTATGATTCTACGGCTTATCTAAACTTCTTTAAAACTCCAGATACTCTAGAGTGATGTATACTGAAGCTGACCAAATGGCTCTACAGCTATTCTAAACTTCATTATAGCTTTACAAACTTTGGATTTGTACCAAGGATATCCTGAAGCTGACAGAATGACTACATCTCTTAATTTCTTTAAAACTTCATATAATCTGGAGTGGTGTATCCTGAAGCTGAACAAATATCTCTACAGCTTTTCTAAACTACTTTATAGCTCTAGAAGCTCTGAATTTGTACCAAGGATATACTGAAACTTAGCTTATTTCTCTATAGCTTACCTTAACTTCTTTAAAACTGCAGATACTCTAAGAGTGGTGTATCCTAAAATGGCTAATGGCTCTACAGATTCTCTAAACTTTTTTAAAACTCCATAAACGCTGGATTGGTACCAAGGATATCTTGAAACTGACCCTACCAGCTTTTCCCAACTTTCTTGTAGTCTAAAATTTCTGGTAAAGAACGTCCTACAGCTTATTTAAAATTCTAGAAACTCTGGATTTCTCCTAAGGATATCTTGATAATGATCTATTGACTCTACTGCTCCTCTTAACTTCTTTATAACTCTGGAAACCCTGGATTTGTACCTGGACCTTATACTCCTAGACCTAAATCCTGAAACAGACTCTGATTTTTTCTTTATTCATATACTACGACTGTCCTGAAAAATACTTTTAGAATTATTATATGCGATTTTTTTTCATCTTAAACTTATTCATATATAATTGAAGTAATTTATAATTATTAAATTATCCGCATCGCGTAACTCTAACAATAGAAGAAGCTATTAATTTTTTTCCATCTTCTCATTTCTTTAATAACAGTTCTTTGATGTATAAGTTCCCATATTTTATGGATAAACACAAAGAGACCATCTTTAAAATTGATAGATTTATATTATACGAAGGCATTAACTTAAATGACCATCATTTATCGTTTTCGTTGTAATAGATCTAACCATTAATTTTACAACGATCATTTATTGTTCATGGGATAATCGGAACTTTCAATTACTGTCGTAAAATACTAAACTTTGGACTATTCTTTGTTTCATCGTATTAAATATGAACATTATTTCATTAACTTTATATCGTGATTAATAATTGTTTTTTGATATTGCAACGACGTCTTATAATAACTGTATCGCCATCTATGTTTGAAAAGTGTAAATTAGCGGAATCAATGTAAAGGAAACTGTACATGTGTTGGTGTTGTATTGTGTGTTGTCTGCGCACTAGGTGCGTGAAATACGCTTCTAGTATTATAATAATTACAAAATTTGCTAGAGATGAGATCTTCATATTTTAAAATGGATTGAACGAAGTTCAATTTGAAAATTGTGGACGACAAACAAGAAATTGATCCCAGATTATCTTCTGCTGGACTGGAGTGGCAATTTGTGTCCATAGTTTAATAACACTGGCCACAGATCCGTGTCTTTTCTGGATTCAAAAAACAATAACTTGAGAAATAATGTTTATAGACTTTATTCGATTAAATCTTCGATCCTTTAGGAGAAAAAAAAGTCGGGAAAGAACTTTCACAACCTCCCATTCTTATCTGGTGAGGCCTCAATCTTCTTGCTCCTGCTTTTTTATTCACTACCATGGTTTGTCCTGCTGTAATTTTCTTGTCTAACCTTATTTTTTGTGTTTTGCTTGTTTTCCCTTACGTTATGTGTGTTATATTCGCTGCCTCTGGAAAGATATCTTTTAGAGACTGGATCTATTCATAATAGCTGTCCTTACTTAAGATCCTGCTCACCTCTTGGCAGCTGTCGTAAGTAAAAGATGTCCTTATTTGTTTGTTGTCTAGGTTATGTTGTTTGTTCCTTCAGTGTTGTGTTTGGATGAATTCCGAAAATCTTCTGGCTCTTGGCGTCTGTTCTTTACTTACAGTGCATTGGTAACCTCTTGTTATTTCACAGCCAGATGGGCTATTGTATCAGAGAAATAGATAGTTTTAAATATATAAGGTCCTTATTTCATTTGCAGAATAATTACTCTTATTTCGTCACAAAGGAGACGAATTTTTAAGAAATTATAAAGTGAGCCAACTGAAATGGGATTTGCAAAATTTATTTCCAGTTTAATACATATAGTAACCAGTACTGTTCCATCTTGACCACTCTTTGTTTATATTAAAAAAAAAATGGCCAAAGGTTGGCTAACAGTTCGCTTGTTGCACTTCTGGCAGCAGCTTCGACTACCATAAAGTATTATGTTAATTATCTGGAAGTCTTCAAATGCATCTAACTCATCTCTGGTAGTTATTTTATATATATCAGCATTCCAGGTCAAGTTATTTTCTATAACAGAATACCAAGATATTTTTATAAGAAACTTATTTGCAGGATTGGCGTTTAATTCTTCCTCTATAAACCTCTAGGTTAATATGTTTCAATGTAATAAGCGTTTCAATTTTGGCATGACCATTTTCAGATTCCAACCTAATGACTCTCTGGGGTTTGGAACCGAAAATGATCTGGTCATATCAAATAATTATTATCAAGCCCATGATCTGCATATGTTAAGTTGCAGAAAGTGCAACTGCTGTCTTGGAATAACATAAGCTATGACAACAATTCCAGTTGGGTTAGGTTATAGAATACCAACTTAGAATGGTTTTGGAAAGCCGTTGTAAGTTCTCAACAACTTTTTAGTAACCGGAAAAATTCCGTCCTTACCTTGCGATTTAAAAGGTTTGAAGTCCAATTTAATTTTGTTATTTGTAAAGATTTTATCTGCCAATTACTTGTTGGCGCTGTTAAGTTTACTCTAAAACATTTTTCATTGGAAACTTGGTGGTTTATCTTTTTATATTGATTGAGAGTCAGAAAAGTGATTCTTCAGTAGCAGTCAAAGTCTTTCTGCTTGGTCTTTTTAAGTAATTCGAACACGTTTGTGCAGTCTTATTTTTTGTAGGCGCTGTGCTGGACTTAATTCCATTATCTCTTGGCACAATTTCATCCAAGATGTCTTCGGAGATCTTTTTCACACCATTAGCTCTGTCGAAGAACTGTCTAACTGTTATTCTGTGGTTTCCTAGCTCTTTGACTACCAAAACACTCAATTCTGGTTAGGTAGCTTATTTCATTTATAACATTTTGAAATTGATGCGAGGCTCTATCAAGGTCCTCTTCGTTATCGGATGGTAAACATCCCAATCAGTCAGTTTTGGAAGCATATAGTATATGATAAATTCTAGAGGAAATATGGATACAAGGAAAGATGATCAAGAGGAAGTAGGAGAATATCGTGATTGGCAAAACAGAGAGAATGGTATAAGAAGCCAAGCGTGGAACTATTCATAGCATCATCAAAATAGAAATAAAATCAGAATCACGGTGGTCAACGTTCGTCATCGGACATGGCACAAGAAGAAGAAGAAGATACTCTTCGATTACTGACTCCAATGAGTCCAGAGACATGTCTTTTGTATATATTTTTTGAAATAATCATAGGGATAAACGAGAAGGCAGAATGCAAATAACGTAAGCTTGAGGATAAATGTTTTCACCAAATGCATTACACTTTGAAGTATATCAAAATAAAAGAGAAATATTCTTGAAGCTACTAAGGAAGTACGATAGATTTCACGTTTAGATCAATTTGAAAATAGGTAACTTTTAATAAACATTGATCAATTTTCTAATCAACAGTCTTTATTTAAATAAGTTAATCGTTTATATATATATATATACATCGTAGTATTCGTTATTTAATGGTAGTAAGCAGCTGGAGCGGCTACTTTGTAAGCGGGTTGAGCGTAAGCTACTGGGGCGGCTACTTTGTAGGCTGGTGCAGCGTATGCGGCTGGAGCTACGTGACCAGGTTCTTTGTGTACGACGGCGTTGAATCCGTTGTGCTCATCGGCGGTGTATTCTACTGTACGTTTGCTGCCGTCAGCTTCGATGAGGGAGTAGCTACCGTGGACGACGTCTCCGTGGCGGGATTCTTGTTGGCTTTTGTTGTCTCCGGTGTGGGGGTCGTTGACTGCGTAGCCGAAATCGTAGTTAGCTGGTGCTGAGGGTTCGGCGTAGACGGCTTTGGCTACTGGAGCGGCGTAAGCTACTGGAGCGGCTACTTTGTAAGCTGGGGCGGCGTAAGAAACTGGAGCAGCTGCGTATTTTGCGTAAGCAACTGGAGCTGATACGCTGGAGTAAGATACAGCTGGGGCTTGAGAGTAGGCTACTTTGGCTACTGCTGGAGCAGCGTAGGTCAAAGGGGCTGCGTATTTGGCGTAGGCTACTGGAGCTGATACGCTGGAGTAAGATACAGCTGGGGCTTGAGAGTAGGCTACTTTGGCTACGGCTGGAGCAGCGTAGGTCAAAGGAGCTGCATATTTGGCGTAGGCTACTGGAGCTGATACGCTCGAGTAAGATACTGCTGGGGCTTCGGAATAGGCTACTTTAGCTACAGCTGGTGCAGCGTAGGTCAATGGGGCGGAGTAAGTTTCTCCATAGATGCCAGCTTGGGCGATTGCTACGAAAGCGGCGAATACTACGAACTGAAATAGAAAAATAAAAAAAATTAATTTGAATTTTTCGTTGAGATTTTTGTAGTGGAACTTACTTTGAATGCCATGTTTGCTAGCTGGTGATACTGTGATAATTTTTTCAATGGTCTTTCGGTATTTATAGCGAAAACGTCCCGGTCGCAGGTTTGATTTACTTTCACTTTGGCGGAGCGTTTATATCAATGAAATACGTCGATACATTTTTTTTTAGTTCCCATTGTTGGCATTGACCCGCTAGACGTATTTGGACAACTACTTAATTTTCTATTATAGGATATGTAGTATTAAGTCATTGGGTGGATAAGGATTTTGTTCCTATTGTATCCGTTTGACAATTATTTAATCTCTTTATGCGATTAAATAATATCGTTAATTGTAAATCTTACTGAAATCTGTTGTACAAAATTAGTTGTTTTTTAAATGTTGTATGGAGATTTTAGAGATACATTAGTTGTTTATTGTGTAACACGATAAAATTGTACTTTATTTAATTATGCTCTCGAAGATAATGCGATTTTATCGTCGTGTGCAATACAACATTTTTTTCCATAGCAGGTGAAAAATAAAATTTCAAAGAAAATTTAAATTTTGGGTACAAAAATCGCAATTGTGTTGCTCCGTTGCTCCAAAAATTAATATTTCTAATAATGAAGAAAGGAAAAGACCAATGTCAATGTCACAAAAGTATTTATTGATATAAACAATTGTACTGCTGTTACCAAGCTACTAGTTTCGGTGTAGTTAAAAACCATCATTATGCTAAAAATAAGAATACCATAAGGAAACATTAGACTTAACATGATAGTAAGTTAATTAATCTTACCTGTACATAATACATAAAACCAAAAACAATTGAATGTGTTGCGGCAACATAGTTATCCAGAAGGGAGGAATTAACAACATTAGAGTAAAATTATATAATGATTATAATTGAACCTATTTTATGGTGACATCGAAGAAAAAAGAAAAGAAAATAAATTGTATTAGACACAATGAGCTTATTGGGGAAATGATTAATTTATAATTAGAAAAGATAAAGAGTTAACTCAGTATCATCACAAGATGATGATACTGAGGAAATATGCTCCAACGATAAGAGGAAATAGCCTCCAAGATTAACAGAGGTAGGAGGTCTAAAAACCTAAAAAGTGCATAAATACCATTATTGTAAGAAACATAATTCTTCTGATGGTCTCCATATTAATTGTGGAGACTTTTAATTTGTTAAAATTCGACCGAGAATACCTTCAGGTCTATAAAGGAGATTGCGTGTGTTTGAATTTGTAAATTTTATCTACCCTTGCGGTTAAAGTAATAAAATTTATGGTACTAACCCTTACTGTGTGAAAGTTCATCTTATCCAGAACAATAAACAACTAAAAGGTTGAATTAACTTCCACCATTTATTCTATAAATACTTTAAATGCAATGACAGCCGTTTCGCTATCGGATGCTATTCCGATAACGAAACGGCTGTCATTGCATTTAAAGTATTTATAGAATAAATAGTGGAAGTTAATTCAACCTCTTAGTTGTTTATTGTTGTGAGTTAAAGTAATACTTTATCTATACTCAAAACAGTTGTTATAGCAACACTTTAACATTAGCTATGGAAAAAAAGTACTTTAAATCTATACTTTTTACATTACATATATACACTATTATTTGTTTGATAGTAACCCTAAGTATAAATGAAGAAATGTGAAACAAATACGTAATCGAAAAAGCCATAACTTTTGTTTGGATTTCTGTTATTCAATCACCGGTATATTTTCAAACACACTATACCTACGCGCCTACGATCCAGACCTAAATAGTACAGTCAAAATTAGTAGCAATATATTTTGGAATATTTTGTAAACATAAATACACTTCATTTATAATTATTTGTTTTGAAAAATGGAAACATCTAATAAATGTATAAGCTGCAAAACTTATTTGGGCACCATATCCAAGGGAATTAGAAGTAATGAGAAACGTGATTAGTTGGCATGAATAGGTTAGATTGTTTTAGATCGTATAAGCCTAAAAATAAGAGACCACTGTAACTGCACTATATTCAATTGGATACGGAGTTTCTTGGCCGCTGGTCCACACCTATAAATGTTCTAAACGACGTTCCAACCATGTAAAAAGTGCAATTCAATAAAATAACGATATCATTTATGTACTCGGTATGCGTAAACTACGCTATTTATTTGGAGTTTTGCTATCTAAATAGAGTAATATGTTAAATAACCGATTGCCACTCATTAAACAAATCACCTATAGTTGTCTGTCTAAAGTAGGTTCTGATATTACGTATCTTTTTTTATTGTTTTCCTTAGTTTTTCGTTTAAAAATATATATATTTGGTTATAATGGTTAAATAAATAATTCACTATGAATTAGATGACCTCTATACTCTTTTGCTTTATTATATTTTGTTTCTTCGGGATCTATCCGGTAATTGATCTATCAAGGTTGTGTCTACGTCCGTTTGAACTAGATACAGTTACTAAATTAGCATAATATGCGAATTGTAGTTCTTATTTACCTTTGGGTCTAAGAGAAAGACAAAAAGTCTAATCATTCTATTTCAATTAAATTGATTGTACTAACCCTTACTTTTTGGAAGTCCATTTTATTAAGAATAATAAAGAACTCTTCGTTTTAACAAAACTTCCACTATTTATTTAAAGTTTTGTTAAAACAAATAGTTTTTTATTATTCTTAATTCTATTTCAAAATTTTTGAATGCACTGTTTGGAATTAAAAAGTTCCATTTTTAACGGTCTCAGCACCAAGAAAATCTCTTTATTGGTTATTCATGTTTTCTTTATTATTTAAACAGTTTTTCTGACATCTTCTGTCTGCAATTGATACTAATCTTAGCATAAAATTTAAAGCTAAAAAAAATAGTATTAATAATATAAAAAGATTTCAGTGGCATCAATTTACTAATTTCCTAAGGAAACTAATGGTGCAAAATACGTCAGAGTTATTAAAGTTACTCACCCCTAGCCAAGGCATTTTTCTGTTATAATATTTCTGTTGGATAAGCGCACTTTACTTAATAAATGTAGCACATCTTATCCTAAATTAATTTTTATTATTTGAATATCTTTTCTATCGAATTATATGCAAAAATAAAAAATATTAATAGTAACATCGAATTTAAGAACAATTAATAACTGCACAGTTAAACTAAACTTCCACTATTTATTTGAAAAATTCGCTTTAAAATCAATTACAGCTGTTTCGCTATCACTAGCATCGTCAGATTGACATATTGAAATTACATGTTGTTTGTTTGTAACTAGGTGCTTGATGTTGATAAGGAGTTAAGGCTTAACTCCTTATCAACATCAAGCACCTAGTTACAAACAAACAACATGTAACTCCTTATCAACATCAAGCACCTAGTTACAAACAAACAACATGTAATTTCAATATGTCAATCTGACGATGCTAGTTATAGCGAAACAGCTGTAATTGATTTTAAAGCGAATTTTTCAAATAAATAGTGGAAGTTTAGTTTAACTGTGCAGTTATTAATTGTTCTTAGTAAGATGAACTTCCAAAAAGTAGAGGTTAACACAATCAACATCGAATTTAATAGCTTTCATTACAAATTTATTAAAAATTGACTCTATACTCAAAATGGGTAATGAAAAGTAGTCCAGACAATAAAATATTTAAAAATAAATATTGAAAATAGATTTTCTAGAACCTTACATTTTTTCTGATTATTACTTCTCTGATAATTTCTAATTTATGGTCTAAATTCCTTAAATCCTCCGATAATTACAAACTGCATTTTTCTCGAGCAATAATTCATCCAAAGAATTCTTACGTGATTTACAAACATAATCTGTAATAATTAATCTGGATCGTGTAAAGCAAGTATAGACGCTGTTATAAAACGTTTATAGATTTACACCAAGAATATAAATCTCGATTTCGTCAGCTGTTATTACATTTTATATAGTCTTGCAATTGATAAAATATTACAGCGTTATCTTTTACATACCTAGTAAAACATCGCTGAATTTTAAGAGTATTGATCAATAAGCAATTAATCAATATTACTAGTAGTAGTGTCTGAAGAAACTATATTTTTTGTTTCTTGCAGTCTTAGTAGACGATGCTATAAGAAAATTTACGTAAGAATTGGGTTTTGGTAGATGAGAATATTTAGGGTACGGAATTTTTAATGTGATATTTATGTTACAAGTTTGGGAAGTGACTTATTACGGTACGAAATAGATGTTTATGGTTAGGTTAGAATATCTAATCGAGTACCGTAATAATCACTTCACGGACGTGTATTATTTTTTTCATACTGCCTTTGGTTTTAAACGCAATAAAATATGAAACTGAAATGACATATTTGATCATTTTATTAGGAAGTCATGTAGACTGCTGTGAAAAAATTATGTTACTTGGTTGATTTGCTTTATAAATAAAAAATGAACAGTTGTTACCAAGTAACAATGTAAATTAAGGCAGACATATTGAATTCTTCAGCACACACGCAATATCTGCGGAGAAAATAGATCTGAAATTAGATAAAATTGCTGAGATAACTGCGGAAACGATAGGGCAAATCATTCCAGTTCAGTCTGTGAAAAGATATGAAAAATAATGTGCGCTGTCTTGCAACTAGCGTGAACAACACAATTCATTCTCAACTTTGTTAGCCAATGCTGGAGCTGACCTTAAAGTTCTAAAACAGCACGGTGGATGAAAGAGTTCTTCAGTTGCAGGAAAGTATATAGAAGAATCGATTGAAAGAAAAAACAAGATTGCAAGAATGGTCCAAAGGATCGAAACTTCTGTTTAAGTGCTACATTACAGCCACACGTCTTCCGCGATTACAGAAAACAGTGTCAATCCATCAACAACTGCATTAATACATATTGCTGGCAACAGCAGTTGTACAATTAATGTCAATCTTTAAAAACTAGAATAAAAGCTTAATTTATGTCGATTCATTTATTATTTTAAACAACATTGAGTGAATTGAAGAGTACTGTAAAGTACAAGTGTACCGTAAAGTATGAAAAAAAGTGTTATTCTCAATAGATTTACTTTCACAATTTTGTATTTTTTTATTAGTATTCATCATTTCTATACAGCGTAAATGTCATATACTTTTTCGCAAACCTTTTTTCTTCTTCATATCTCTCCGTGCAACTGCAAGCCGAATTTTACTTGAAAAAAAAAAATGATTAACATAAACAGCGTTCGCCGATATGAAATAAGCCTCGTTGCGAAATTTGACAAATTGCTAATCAGATGTAAAGATATGTGGGCAAGCGATTTATGTTTATATCTTGTACCGTGCCACTATTTTCGATATTTATGAACGATCGCTTATAAGTCAATTATTACGTTTTTATATTCACATAATTTGCAGTGGCGCTCGTCGAGTTTGAATCAAGAAATGTTGCAGGATACTTGAAAATACAAAAAAATAAAGTTAAAATTTGTTAATAGTAAAATGGTGAGATGCCAGTGTAGCTCAAACAGAGCTCATTGTTACCTCTATAATCCTCAAAGAGATAAGCAAAAGAAAAATCACTGCTAACACTGGCATTCTTACGGAAGCTTTTTAACAACAATGGAGTCACTCTAGGTTGGATAAAAGCTCATGGAAACTCAAAAGTTATTATGGTTATTTAAGAAAGCTGTCCTTTGAAAAATTTTGGTACCTGGAGTACCAAAATTTTTGGTACCTGGAGTGAGTTGGCGACTAAAACAATGGTCAATGTTGTTTGGGTAGCCGATCACAGCGACAGCTATATCAGCTAATACTAGACCAGGAGCACCTATCGTTGAAAGAAGGTTGCTCCTCCAAAAGGACTGCACGTATTGGATTTCTGCAACATAACGGCTTCTGTAGAACCTGTCTGGAAGAGCAGGAGGAAAAGAGTGCCCTATCCGGAAAACGATTTTCTGTTCTGGGTCAGCCTATCCGACACTCCTATTAACTATTTTCAGTTGCTTCTCAAAATTACTGGGAGTTTATTTAATTTTTGTCAAACGCGGTTCTGCTAAGATTTAAATCCATTCCATAAGAAGGTTTTCGACTAAAGTAGCTTTCCCAGGGTTTGGGAATCGCTGTTCATTTTTTATTTATAAAGCAAATCAACCATGTTAAGAATAAATCAAGTCTACATGACTTCCTAATAAAATTATCAAATATGTCATTTCAGTTTCATATTTTATTGCGTTTAAAACCAAAGGCAGTATGATACACGTCCGTGAAGTGATTATTACGGTACTCGATTAGGATTCTTGACTTCTTCGTCATCTCGTCCATAAACATCTATCTCGTACCGTAATAAGTCACTTCCCGGACTTGTGACGTAAATAACTATAAAGAACTCTTTTTATTTCAAACAACAAAAAAAACTTTGTAATTTTTTTCAAGGAGTGAGATTGATAAACCAACTTGAAATTCCGAGGTGACCCAAATTTGATGCCCAGTAATGTATTTCTTTCGAAAACATCCACTTATAATCAACCAATTAATTCGATATAGATCACGTTGGTTAATAAATTCTTGGTAAAATGATGGTAAAGGACATATTATATTCAATGACATTACTAGCTTAAAAAATTACCAATTACATTTAACGGTGCGATTAAATTCATAGAAATGATTTTAGACCATAATTAAAAATGTGTTTACTACGATGATTGGCAGAAAACGTTCTACTGACTAATCATCGGACTCTTAGCCTGCGCTGCTGTCGATGGAGCTCGTAGGCGCGGTTCTTTAACATCATCAACGTGAATCCACTCGAGCGACGTTGTCAAGTCTACAGATTTATCCGCAATACTTAGAAAATCTTTCAGTTCATCTCTAAACACTTGTAAAGAAGTTTTTATAAAAGTATTCTTGGATTGTACGTTAAATGATTGTAATAGGTGCAAAATGTCATAGATAAGGCGTTATTTATGTAAATATTATCAAATCAAACTGTATGATAAATTAGTTTGTTTTTTTTTTTGAGCAGGGAACTAGGCAACACTGGCTCTATATTATGTGACAATGGTATGCTAACCGAATGCAATTCAAGGCCGATTGAAATCACTTTCAATTTTTATTTTACATTATGTCATATTCGTAAAGGCGTGTCGCTCTTATTGTACGAGGTGTGATTAAAAGTTTGCTGACAAGTAGAGATTGTTTTGGATTACTTCGCACAGCGATTTTATATCGTCAAAAGAAAGAATTTTAATGTAATCACGAAAAATATAATTTAAATTGTTTTTAAGATCATGGAGGATCCCCAAATTACACTGCTCAACAATAATTGAAGTGGATATTAGAAAAAACTGTAATTTTCTTTTGTCATTGGTTACTACGGCTACAATATTCATTTTTGGATTGTTAGTGGATTTCAAAAAAAGCAGTATAAAAATCGGAATCTTCAACTGATAAGGCTGAAAATTTTTTCAATTGTTTATTTCAGTAAATTAAACAAATTGACCAAATTTTATTAAAATAAAATCATTTATAGTATGTACAAAAAGTACGAGGAGTAATAAACCCTAATTAAGTATGCAAAATCTTTACAGGGAGCACCATGAAATTTTTGATAAATCTCTTACTTTAAATTACATTTCTTCCGTAAATCTAAAAACCAGGTAGATCGACCCCGTATTTGTTTCAGTTGTAGGGTTTTCTTCATTGCTAAAGGATTAGCAAATAAGCAATAACGAAATGCAGTGGTGTGTATTTTGGGAAAAAAATACGTTTTAAATTTTAATATAATAAAAAATGAAAAGAAATAATTATTGGAATACATTTATTACTTACATTTTATTCTATATCCGACTCGGAAGAGGAAGAATCGTTGTTGACATTAATAATAATAGGGTCGATTAAATCATCACAAATATTGTCAATTTTCCACATATTTGCCTCTACTTTGATAACATGCTCGATACAGTTTGTCCAATTTTCCTTACTAACATGACTTACAGCACTCTCAAACAATTTCACAACATCGTTTATTTTAAAAGTAGTATTTTTTTTCCAACTTCCCCCTTTACCTGAGCCCATATTAATTCTATGGGATTAAGTTCACAATGATAAGGAGGAAGTCGAAAAACTGATATACCACGAGAAAAAGCCATTTCTTCTACAATGTAGGTTTTGTATTTATTCTTGTTCATTTTTGCAATTGTGTAAAGTTCTTTCCTTAGTGGATCTTTTGGAAACTTAATATTTTTCGAAATAAGCCACTCCAAAAGCTCTGCTTTACGCCAACGACTTGTGGGCAATGCTTCTCGTAACCGTGAATGGTAACTTGCGTTGTCCATAACAATAACAGCCCCTTTTGGAATTAGATCCAAAACCATTCCTCGAAGACATCCCCATTCATATCTTCGTGATAGTCCCCAGTGCGTTTTGAAATATAAGTTAATAATCCACCATCAACAAAACTTTCAGAACTTCCAACATGGACAATGATAAGTTTTTTTCCTTTTCCAGATGGTGGCTGCAAACCTAACGACAAACCTTCCACGAATGCCTGCCTTCCGCTTTTAATGTTTTCATCTTGCCAAGATTTGGAAACTGTATATCCAGCATTTATCCATGTTTCGTCTAAGTAGAAGATTTTCAAATTTTGTTCTCTGGCATGTCGAATGCTTCTTAAATAGTCTCTTCTCCAAAAAAACGATTTCCGGTTTATCTATCAAGAGAGATTTTCTATTATGTTTTGTATATCTGAAACCCACATCTTTCAAAAGTTTGCATAATATCATTCTGGAGAATTTTGTATAGTCCGTATCTTCTTGCACTGATGTCATAATTTTGTCAAGTGTTGGAATTTCCTTTCGTAAGTAAAATCCATGGACTTTACGCCTTACTCTTTGTTTTAATGACTCATCGATCTCAATTGGTTTTCGGCCTGAAGGAGTTTTAGGCGGTTGAAGGGTTCCATTCTTGCTTTCTTTAAGTAATCTATAAATTGTTGATTTAGCAACACCCAACATAGCAGCCGTTAATTCCACAATATCATCAACACTTGCACTTGGATCCTTGTTTTTCAATGATATATATAACAATTCAATATCAGAGATTTTTCATTTAAAGATAATGGACCTGTTTTTGGTCGTTTAGATGGTCCTTGCCTTATCGATATTGTTTGGTACTTGTACAATTAACATTCAACAAATGTTTTAAATATATTTCAACTGTTTACTATATTATGAAAACCATACAACTTCATACAACTTTGGTCAAAGAACTAATACTAAGTACTGATTTAATGTACCTACTTTCTTTTAAAATAATATTCTCGATAATGTTTCTAAGAAAAATCCCTCTCAATAATCGAATAATCTGTAAATAGGTGTAATCGTATTAAGCCGATTACAATAGGCCACTTGCCATTTAAACACAACATATAGGAGTAATACAAATAAAAAATATTCATTTTGCTTCTTTGAATTTAATAAAAATTGTAACGATATCTTGCTATCTTGACTTTAATTAATTTTTTAAAAATATATTTCATTTTAATTTATTTGTGACAATATTCAAAGTTTGAATTAATCTTTTACAAAAAGAACAAAAATATATAAAATAATTATTGTTACAGATTGGTTTGTTTTCAATTGTAGAGCAGTATACTTAGAAAAAATTTAGAAAGAGATATTTTGAGTTTATATTACATTTCCCACCTACAAGAAACCGTATCCGTGGACACGCTGTATGTAAGATGTGTTGGCTTTGATTTGGGAGAGTAAGTTAAAAATTGGAAATGTTTTTGTTTGGTAATGTTAAAGGGAAGCTCCTTGTAACAGATTATTGTCTGTCAACCTACATGTTTACATTTAAATGTTATTGGATCACTCTATTGGGAAACAATAATCGCAAAACACGGATACAGATCAACCTTTCAATGATAATATCTTTAATTTTTTTTCTACTATAAATAGCTTGACAATAGCCCGTATTTTCTAATTAATTTTACGAAAAAAGAATCGTAGCATTTCTTCGTTTGGAAACTAGGGCGCCATTTACATTCGATTTCAATGACTATAAATTATCTTTGGAACAAAATTTATAAAAATACCAAAAGACACATTGCCAAGATCGACCTACATTTCTAATTTATGGTCTATATAAATTTTTCTTTATATTATTAGAGATTTTCTTGTACTCATGTATGTGTATATAAAATGATTCTGAAATGATGGTAGTCAGAGTGTGCTCGTTCCAATTTAAGCGACCATGAATTTGAAATTTCCTAATGATATTTTTCATTTTGCTCGTTTAATCGAGGGTATTTCGTATAATTTAGAAAATTATGTGCATTTGTATGTTAATTTTAAGGATATCAAGATCGCCGTTACCAATTTGATAAATTTATAGTCTCGGTTACTTGTAATTAGTGGATTCTCTTGACGTTTTTTTTGATAAATAAATTATAAAATGAAGGAAAAATTAATAGTGCCATACCTGGATCTGTTTGGGGTTATGTAATATGTAATTATAGAGTCGATTTATGTAAAAATAAAACCATCTCGTTAAATTTCGAAGTTTTCAATCAAGCTATTTATTTTATCATCCTAATTTCTTTATCAAAGTCATAAAAAAGTTGTTAGTATTAGTTTGACTAAATAAAAGTCATAATTTCATACATTTGAAACTTAAGTTCACAATTTTTCAGAGATTTTTTGTAGAGCCATTCAATTTCATCCCAGAAAAAGTGATGAGTTCAAGTTTGCAATGCTCAAATGTTAAGCTAAAAAAATGAGAGCAAAAAATACTTTTTTCTACAAACGTCAAAAAATGACAAGGAGCATTGGCAAGAATATGCAAAGTGACCCTTTTTTTCATTTTTCTTTGTTAC
>CM068993.1:0-82674 GCA_035357415.1 Ophraella communa | reverse complement strand
TTATTTTTCCTATTCAACATGTTTGATCTAATGGTTCTACACTATATTTATCACGCATAACCTAATTAAGAATTTTAGCAAAATTTAAACCATATTATTTGCTTTGTCACTGTGTTGAAGTAAAAAATTTTTGTCTTCAAAAACACTTGAAAATATGGGTAAAACCGTTTTTATAGACGCTGAATCAATTAATGCAGTATGTTCGTAAATAGAAAGTGTATATCATAGAGAAATTTGGTTGGGAATCTATTGAAGTTCAAGTAGTACAGCAAAACTCGAAGGAAGTCAATTTTGATGAGAATTATAAAGAGATTTGACACAATAACGTAATTTTCCTATTCAACATGTTTGATCTAATGGTTCTACACTATATTTATCACGCATAACCTAATTAAGAATTTTAGCAAAATTTAAACCATAGTATTTGCTTTGTCACTGAGTTAAGTAAAATATTTTTGTCGTCCAAAACACTTGAAAATATGGGTAAAAGGGTTTTTAAAGACGCTGAATCGATTGATGCAGTATGTTCGTAAATAGAAAGTGTATATCATAGAGAAATTTGGTTGGGAATCTATTGAAGTTGAAGAGTACGGCGAAACTCGAAGGAAGTCAATTTTGAGGAGAATTATAAAGAGATTTGACACAATAACGTAATTTTCCTATTCAACATGTTTGATCTAATGGTTCTACACTATATTTATCACGCATAACCTAATTAAGAATTTTAGCAAAATTTAAACCATAGTATTTGCTTTGTCACTGTGTTAAGTAAAAAATTTTTGTCGTCAAAAACACTTGAAAATATGGGTAAAAGGGTTTTTAAAGACGCTGAATCCATTGATGCAGTTTGTTCGTAAATAGAGAAATTTGGTTGGGAACCTATTGAAGTTGAAGTAGTACAGCGAAACTCGAAGTCAATTTTGATGGGAATTATAAATAGATTTCACATTATAACGTTAATTTCCTATTAAACACTATATTTATCAAGCATTAAGAATTTTAGCAAAATTTCAACCATAGTATTTGCTTTGTCACTGTGTTAAGTAAAAAATTTTTGTCGTCCAAAACACTTGAAATTATGGGTAAAATTGTTTTTAAAGACGCTGAATCGATTGATGCATTTTGTTCGTAAATGGAGATATTTGGTTGGGAATCTATTGAAGTTGAAGTAGTACAGCGAAACTCGAAGGAAGTGAATTTTGATGGGAATTATGAAGAGATTTGACATTATAACGTTATTTTCCTATTCAACATGTTTGATCTAATGGTTCTACACTATATTTATCACGCATAACCTAATTAAGAATTTTAGCAAAATTTAAACCATATTATTTGCTTTGTCACTGTGATGAAGTAAAAAATTTTTGTCTTCAAAAACACTTTAAAATATGGGTAAAAGCGTTTTTAAAGACGCTAAATCAATTAATGCAGTATGTTCGTAAATAGAAAGTGTATATCATAGAGAAATTTGGTTGGGAATCTATTGAAGTTAAAGTAGTACAGCGAAACTCGAAGGAAGTCAATTTTGATGAGAATTATAAAGAGTTTTGACACAATAACGTAATTTTCCTATTCAACATGTTTGATCTAATGGTTCTACACTATATTTATCACGCATAACCTAATTAAGAATTTTAGCAAAATTTAAACCATAGTATTTGCTTTGTCACTGTGTTAAGTAAAATATTTTTGTCGTCCAAAACACTTGAAAATATGGGTAAAAGGGTTTTTAAAGACGCTGAATCGATTGATGCAGTATGTTCGTAAATAGGAAGTGTATATCATAGAGAAATTTGGTTGGGAACCTATTGAATTTGAAGTAGTACAGCGAAACTCGAAGGAAGTCAATTTTGATGAGAATTATAAAGAGATTTGACACAATAACGTAATTTTCCTATTCAACATGTTTGATCTAATGGTTCTACACTATATTTATCACGCATAACCTAATTAAGAATTTTAGCAAAATTTAAACCATAGTATTTGCTTTGTCACTGTGTTAAGTAAAAAAATTTTGTCGTCAAAAACACTTGAAAATATGGGTAAAAGGGTTTTTTAAAGACGCTGAATCGATTGATGCAGTATGTTCGTTAATAGAAAGTGTACATCATAGAGAAATATGGTTGGGAATCTATTGAAGCTGAAGTAGTACAGCGAAACTCGAAAGAAGTCAAGTTTGTTGGTAACTATAAAGAGATTTGACACAATAACGTAATTTTTCTATTAAACATGTTTGATCTAATGGTTCTACACTATATTTATCACGCATAACCTAATTAAGAATTTTAGCAAAATTTAAACCATAGTATTTGCTTTGTCACTGTGTTAAGTAAAAAATTTTTGTCGTCCAAAACACTTGAAATTATGGGTACAAGGGTTTTTAAAGACGCTGAATCGATTGATGCAGTTTGTTCGTAAATAGAGAAATTTGGTTGGGAATCTATTGAAGTTGAAGTAGTACAGCGAAACTCAAAGGAAGTCAATTTTGATGGGAATTATGAAAAGATTTGACATTATAACGTAATTTTCCTATTCAACATGTTTGATCTAATAGTTCTACATAGTATTTGCTTTGTCACTGTGTTAACTAAAATATTTTTGTCGTCCAAAACACTTGAAAATATGGGTAAAAGGTTTTTTAAAGACGCTGAATCGATTGATGCAGTTTGTTCGTAAATAGAGAAATTTGGTTGGGAATCTATTGAAGTTGAAGTAGTACAGCGAAACTCAAAGGAAGTCAATTTTGATGGGAATTATGAAAAGATTTGACATTATAACGTAATTTTCCTATTCAACATGTTTGATCTAATAGTTCTACATAGTATTTGCTTTGTCACTGTGTTAACTAAAATATTTTTGTCTTCCAAAACACTTGAAAATATGGGTAAAAGGGTTTTTAAAGACGCTGAATCGATTGATGCAGTTTGTTCGTAAATAGAGAAATTTGGTTGGGAATCTATTGAAGTTGAAGTAGTACAGCGAAAATCGAAGGAAGTCAATTTTGATGAGAATTATAATGAGATTTGACACAATAACGTAATTTTCCTATTCAACATGTTTGATCTAATGGTTCTACAATATATTTATTACGCATAACCTAATTAAGAATTTTTAGCAAAATTTAAACCATAGTATTTGCTTTGTCACTGTGTTGAAGTAAAAAAATTTTGTCGTCCAAAACACTTGAAATTATGGGTAAAAGGGTTTTTAAAGACGCTGAATCAATTGATGCAGTTTGTTCGTAAATGAAATTTGGTTGGGAACCTATTGATGTTGAAGTAGTACAGCGAAACTCGAAGTCAATTTTGATGCGAATTATAAAGAGATTTCACATTATAACGTTATTTTCCTATTAAACACTATATTTATCACGCATTAAGAATTTTAGCAAAATTTCAACCATAGTATTTGCTTTGTCACTGTGTTAAGTAAAAAATTTTTGTCGTCCAAAACACTTGAAATTATGGGTAAAATTGTTTTTAAAGACGCTGAATCGATTGATGCATTTTGTTCGTAAATAGAGAAATCTGGTTGGGAATCTATTAAAGTTGAAGTAGTACAGCGAAACTAGAAGGAAGTCATTTTTGTTGGAAATTATAAAGGTATTTGACATTATAACGTAATTTTCCTATTCAACATGTTTGATCTAATGGTTCTGCACTATATTTATTACGCATAACCTAATTAAGAATTTTAGCAAAATTTAAACCATAGTATTTGCTTTGTCACTGTGTTAAGTAAAAAATTTTTGTCGTCAAAAACACTTGAAACTATGGGTAAAAGGGTTTTTAAAGACGCTGAATCGATTGATGCAGTATGTTCGTAAATAGGAAGTGTATATCATAGACAAATTTGGTTGGGAATCTATTGAAGTTGAAGAGTACGGCGAAACTCGAAGGAAGTCAATTTTGATGAGAATTATAAAGAGATTTGACACAATAACGTAATTTTCCTATCAACATGTTTGATCTAATGGTTCTACACTATATTTATCACGCATAACCTAATTAAGAATTTTAGCAAAATTTAAACCATAGTATTTGCTTTGTCACTGTGTTAAGTAAAAAATTTTTGTCGTCCAAAACAATTGAAATTATGGGTAAAAGGGTTTTTAAAGACGCTGAATCGATTGATGCAGTTTGTTCGTAAATAGGAAGTGTATATCATAGAGAAATTTGGTTGGGAACCTATTGAATTTGAAGTAGTACAGCGAAACTCGAAGGAAGTCAATTTTGATGAGAATTATAAAGAGATTTGACACAATAACGTAATTTTCCTATTCAACATGTTTGATCTAATGGTTCTACACTATATTTATCACGCATATTCTAATTAAGAATTTTAGCAAAATTTCAACCATAGTATTTGCTTTGTCACTGTGTTAAGTAAAAAATTTTTGTCGTCCAAAACACTTGAAATTATGGGTAAAATTGTTTTTAAAGACGCTGAATCGATTGATGCATTTTGTTCGTAAATAGAGAAATCTGGTTGGGAATCTATTAAAGTTGAAGTAGTACAGCGAAACTAGAAGGAAGTCATTTTTGTTGGAAATTATAAAGGTATTTGACATTATAACGTAATTTTCCTATTCAACATGTTTGATCTAATGGTTCTGCACTATATTTATTACGCATAACCTAATTAAGAATTTTAGCAAAATTTAAACCATAGTATTTGCTTTGTCACTGTGTTAAGTAAAAAATTTTTGTCGTCAAAAACACTTGAAACTATGGGTTAAAGGGTTTTTAAAGACGCTGAATCGATTGATGCAGTATGTTCGTAAATAGGAAGTGTATATCATAGACAAATTTGGTTGGGAATCTATTGAAGTTGAAGAGTACGGCGAAACTCGAAGGAAGTCAATTTTGATGAGAATTATAAAGAGATTTGACACAATAACGTAATTTTCCTATCAACATGTTTGATCTAATGGTTCTACACTATATTTATCACGCATAACCTAATTAAGAATTTTAGCAAAATTTAAACCATAGTATTTGCTTTGTCACTGTGTTAAGTAAAAAATTTTTGTCGTCCAAAACAATTGAAATTATGGGTAAAAGGGTTTTTAAAGACGCTGAATCGATTGATGCAGTTTGTTCGTAAAAAGGAAGTGTATATCATAGAGAAATTTGGTTGGGAACCTATTGAATTTGAAGTAGTACAGCAAGCGAAACTCGAAGGAAGTCAATTTTGATGAGAATTATAAAGAGATTTGACACAATAACGTAATTTTCCTATTCAACATGTTTGATCTAATGGTTCTACACTATATTTATCACGCATATTCTAATTAAGAATTTTAGCAAAATTTAAACCATAGTATTTGCTTTGTCACTGTGTTAAGTAAAAAATTTTTGTCGTCCAAAACACTTGAAATTATGGGTAAAATTGTTTTTAAAAACGCTGAATCGATTGATGCTGTATGTTCGTAAATAGGAAGTGTATATCATAGAGAAATTTGGTTGGGAATCTATTGAAGTTGAAGAGTACGGCGAAACTCGAAGGAAGTCAATTTTGAGGAGAATTATAAAGATATTTGACACAATAACGTAATTTTCCTATTCAACATGTTTGATCTAATGGTTCTACACTATATTTATCACGCATAACCTAATTAAGAATTTTAGCAAAATTTAAACCATAGTATTTGCTTTGTCACTGTGTTGAAGTAAAAAATTTTTGTCGTCCAAAACACTTGAAATTATGGGTAAAATTGTTTTTAAAGACGCTGAATCGATTGATGCATTTTGTTCGTAAATAGAGAAATCTGGTTGGGAATCTATTAAAGTTGAAGTAGTACAGCGAAACTAGAAGGAAGTCATTTTTGTTGGAAATTATAAAGGTATTTGACATTATAACGTAATTTTCCTATTCAACATGTTTGATCTAATGGTTCTACACTATATTTATCACGCATAACCTAATTAAGAATTTTAGCAAAATTTAAACCATAGTATTTGCTTTGTCACTGTGTTAAGTAAAAAATTTTGTCGTCAAAAACACTTGAAACTATGGGTAAAAGGGTTTTTAAAGACGCTGAATCGATTGATGCAGTATGTTCGTAAATAGGAAGTGTATATCATAGAGAAATTTGGTTGGGAATCTATTGAAGTTGAAGAGTACGGCGAAACTCGAAGGAAGTCAATTTTGAGGAGAATTATAAAGAGTTTTGACACAATAACGTAATTTTCCTATTCAACATGTTTGATCTAATGGTTCTACACTATATTTATCACGCATAACCTAATTAAGAATTTTAGCAAAATTTAAACCATAGTATTTGCTTTGTCACTGTGTTAAGTAAAATATTTTTGTCGTCCAAAACACTTGAAAATATGGGTAAAAGGGTTTTTAAAGACGCTGAATCGATTGATGCAGTATGTTCGTAAATAGGAAGTGTATATCATAGAGAAATTTGGTTGGGAACCTATTGAATTTGAAGTAGTACAGCGAAACTCGAAGGAAGTCAATTTTGATGAGAATTATAAAGAGATTTGACACAATAACGTAATTTTCCTATTCAACATGTTTGATCTAATGGTTCTACACTATATTTATCACGCATAACCTAATTAAGAATTTTAGCAAAATTTAAACCATAGTATTTGCTTTGTCACTGTGTTAAGTAAAATATTTTTGTCGTCCAAAACACTTGAAAATATGGGTAAAAGGGTTTTTAAAGACGCTGAATCGATTGATGCAGTATGTTCGTAAATAGGAAGTGTATATCATAGAGAAATTTGGTTGGGAATCTATTGAAGTTGAAGAGTACGGCGAAACTCGAAGGAAGTCAATTTTGATGAGAATTATAAAGAGATTTGACACAATAACGTAATTTTCCTATCAACATGTTTGATCTAATGGTTCTACACTATATTTATCACGCATAACCTAATTAAGAATTTTAGCAAAATTTAAACCATAGTATTTGCTTTGTCACTGTGTTAAGTAAAATATTTTTGTCGTCCAAAACACTTGAAAATATGGGTAAAAGGGTTTTTTAAAGACGCTGAATCGATTGATGCAGTATGTTCGTAAATAGGAAGTGTATATCATAGAGAAATTTGGTTGGGAACCTATTGAATTTGAAGTAGTACAGCGAAACTCGAAGGAAGTCAATTTTGATGAGAATTATAAAGAGATTTGACATTATAACGTAATTTTCCTATTCAACATGTTTGATCTAATGGTTCTGCACTATATTTATTACGCATAACCTAATTAAGAATTTTAGCAAAATTTAAACCATAGTATTTGCTTTGTCACTGTGTTAAGTAAAAAATTTTTGTCGTCAAAAACACTTGAAACTATGGGTAAAAGGGTTTTTAAAGACGCTGAATCGATTGATGCAGTATGTTCGTAAATAGGAAGTGTATATCATAGACAAATTTGGTTGGGAATCTATTGAAGTTGAAGAGTACGGCGAAACTCGAAGGAAGTCAATTTTGATGAGAATTATAAAGAGATTTGACACAATAACGTAATTTTCCTATCAACATGTTTGATCTAATGGTTCTACACTATATTTATCACGCATAACCTAATTAAGAATTTTAGCAAAATTTAAACCATAGTATTTGCTTTGTCACTGTGTTAAGTAAAAAATTTTTGTCGTCCAAAACAATTGAAATTATGGGTAAAAGGGTTTTTAAAGACGCTGAATCGATTGATGCAGTTTGTTCGTAAATAGGAAGTGTATATCATAGAGAAATTTGGTTGGGAACCTATTGAATTTGAAGTAGTACAGCGAAACTCGAAGGAAGTCAATTTTGATGAGAATTATAAAGAGATTTGACACAATAACGTAATTTTCCTATTCAACATGTTTGATCTAATGGTTCTACACTATATTTATCACGCATATTCTAATTAAGAATTTTAGCAAAATTTAAACCATAGTATTTGCTTTGTCACTGTGTTAAGTAAAAAATTTTTGTCGTCCAAAACACTTGAAATTATGGGTAAAATTGTTTTTAAAGACGCTGAATCGATTGATGCTGTATGTTCGTAAATAGGAAGTGTATATCATAGAGAAATTTGGTTGGGAATCTATTGAAGTTGAAGAGTACGGCGAAACTCGAAGGAAGTCAATTTTGAGGAGAATTATAAAGATATTTGACACAATAACGTAATTTTCCTATTCAACATGTTTGATCTAATGGTTCTACACTATATTTATCACGCATAACCTAATTAAGAATTTTAGCAAAATTTAAACCATAGTATTTGCTTTGTCACTGTGTTGAAGTAAAAAATTTTTGTCGTCCAAAACACTTGAAATTATGGGTAAAATTGTTTTTAAAGACGCTGAATCGATTGATGCATTTTGTTCGTAAATAGAGAAATCTGGTTGGGAATCTATTAAAGTTGAAGTAGTACAGCGAAACTAGAAGGAAGTCATTTTTGTTGGAAATTATAAAGGTATTTGACATTATAACGTAATTTTCCTATTCAACATGTTTGATCTAATGGTTCTACACTATATTTATCACGCATAACCTAATTAAGAATTTTAGCAAAATTTAAACCATAGTATTTGCTTTGTCACTGTGTTAAGTAAAAAATTTTTGTCGTCCAAAACACTTGAAAATATGGGTAAAACATAGGCGCAACTAGAGTTGTTTTTTGGGGGGGGCTTAAGCCCCAAGGCTATATATAGAATAGAAATAGAACCCAAACAGCCCGCCATTTTTTCAGGTGGCAAATTTTTTTTAGGTGCCACGCCCAAACTACCCCAAAATCGCTAAAAAATTAACCACATAGCTTTTCGTATAAAAAACATTGTCACCCATTGCGTCTAACCAGCCACCATACTAATCTCAGATCTCAGCGTAGAGTTTTGAAAAAAATACCAAGGTATTTGTTTTAAATGATATATTGGTAGATATATGATTAGGACAACATTTTAACAAAACTAAGACTATCAGTGCAAAATTGAACAACTTTTATTCAGTTTGACACGAATACATGTATTTTTTTAATCTAAAGTTAATTTTAACTTTCTTTGTTTTTTCGAAAAGTCGTCTACAACTAAATCTAAATCTAAACAAATATCTCTTTCAATATACAAAATAGCTAGATTGGAAAATCGCTCTTGCCCCATAGAGGTTCTCAACCAATCTAATATTCGTCGCATAACTGAAAAACTTCGTTCGCATGTAGCAGATGATACTGGCAATATTAGCGCTACTTGAAACAATTTGTAAAAATTTAAATAGGTTTCTTTATTTAATATTGATTTTAAGTTTTCAAAATTTACATCTTTTCCTGAATTGCTTAAGACATTTTTAAGTACTCTCACTTCTGCCTTTAATGACTCTTTATCAATGTTAAGTACATTAGAGTATTGATTAATAAAAATTAAGGAAGAATCAAAATTTAATTGCATAAAGTGATCAATGGATTTGCCCATCTCTAAACTTTCGTCAGAAAATCTTTTTTTAAAAAAACCAATAGTTGCATCTAAAATGCGATAAAAAGCATTTGCACGCCAGTGCGCTTCTGGATTAGAGTCTGTTTCTATGGTCCCAATGGTGGAATCAGTAACAAAGTCTTTTAGTTTTGATGAAAATTGTTTTTTTCTTTTAGAACCTTGTGGCTCTAAAGATATATCGTACTGGCTTGCAAATGCTTCAATTTGATAATGCAAATCTTTATAATAAGATTCAGTTCTTATTTCTTCTAATGAAGTTATAACACCCCTTATTATATTAGAAGCTTTTCCTAAGGTTGTTTCTTTGGCTTGTAGCTGCTTTGATAACATATTTAATGTATTAAGAACTTCGTCCAAAATAAAAATATGAACAATAAATGTTGGTTGTTTAATACTATTTAGTATACCAAAAGCCGTTACTGATCTTGAATCTTTTTTAGCTGAAATTTCATTTTCAAGGGTACATATTATTGCTTCATAACACTTTTTTATTGCATTGCAACTTTTATAACGACATACCCATCTAGTATCGGATAAATGATTCATTTCTCTCTTTGGAAGGTCGAGGTCTTTTAGGATTTTCTCATAATCCGCATGATGAACCGGATTTGAAAAATGTTCGTATACTGCCTCTAAAGTATTAAAAAATTGATATAGATTGAACGCTTTTACATGCATCTACAAGAGCTAGATTTAGTTTGTGTGCTAAGCAATGGGTGTAAATAGCAACAGGGTATTTTTCTCTTATTTTTGTTTGAAGACCCCCAATATTGCCCGACATGACTGCAGCGCCATCGTACGACTGTCCTATTAATATTAAATTGGAAATTTGTAAGTTTTCTAGCTCTCCTGTTAACAGTTCATACAAATCCGATGCAGTTCTTTTATCGGAGCAATTTAAAAATTTTAAAAACCTTTCCTTAATCTCTAATCCTACTGCATATCTAACACATAACGATAAATGTTCCGTTTTGTGACTACGAGCTTCATCACACATAATTGCATACACACCACAAGATTTTATTTCGTCAATTATATGTGATAATGTTCTGTCAGATAAAATTTGTACCAATTCATTTTGAATTTTCCAGCTTGAATGATTTATAGGCGCTTTATACATAATTTTAAAATTTGGATTATATTTTGCAATTAATTCGCAAACTTCTTTAAAGTTACCCTTATTAACAGAACTGACACTCTCATCATGACCCCTAAATGCAAGACCTTGTCTTGCTAAAAATAAAGTTATATCTATCAAAGTTTTCATGTAATTTCTGTTGGTATTAATTTGTTCACGATACGCTACAGATAAATTTGTTAAAATGTTTTCTCCCGTTTCTTTATTTTTTTTATAGTTTGACCATTTTTCCATATTTTCTTTGTGATATATAGCGCTAGAATGCTTAGTTAACTTTTCTTTAATTTTTTTCCAATTTTGAAAACCCAAATCAACAAAAACATCGTTGTTTCCGTGTGCGATTCCAAAACATCTGCATGGGAAGCAAAATGCTGAATTTTTTTTAACACTGTACTCTAGCCATGTAAATTCGTTAAAATAAATGGAGTTAAAACCGCGACTCTGATTTCCAAACACAGTCTTTGGATAACTGGCTAGTTTTGGAACAGCAGGTCCTGTTTCCAATGTACCCAAATCATCCAGTTTCGAAACCAATGTAGGTGATGATGATATTCCTGGTTCTGGTACATCTGCAGGTAAGCTGGAATCTTCTTGTATTTGCGTTTTTGTGATAGAGTTGCTGCTGTCGCCGCTGGAAGTGATCACTGGTTTTTTAGCCTTCTCAAAAAAATTTCTTATATCCATTTTGAGGCTTCTTACTGCTTTGGCGTTCTTATAGGAATAAGAATATTATAAAATTAACAATATTATATTATATTCAATCACAAAATAGACGAACAGACAGAACTAAATTAGTCGCTAAATACAAAAATTGAATTAGCGAAAAAGTACTCAATAAGCCCCGTATGCACTACAACAAGCTATATTCACCTAGGTGTTTAGTATAACGACGGTATAATGTTTAAACGATAATAAGTTGAATATCTCCCAAATTTTACGTAATTTTTCATTTAGGAAAATTATTCAAGATACTGTGCACACCGCTACTAAAATTGCTATTACCATAGTATTTAAATATGCTTGCTATGATTACTATATTATATTATACATATATCTAGTGACAACATATAACAGCTATACAAAAAAAGCAATTACCGATGACGCCAAGAAGAATAAAGATTCAAAATTGTTTTTTCGTTTCTGTATCTGTCCATTCGTCTTATCTTAATACAAATTTTAATTTACCTGCTTCGGTGACCCCAAGACTCCCAAAAACACCTTTACACCTAGATCACAAATTAAACAAATTATCGTAATTATCTATAAACTGATTATAAACTTAAACGTTAAGTAGAACTTATACACTTCTACTCACGAAGTTTCACTCTAGAATTTAAAAACTGCTGCTATTACTCACTTCGCTTACACATTACACACAAACACAAATTATTAAAACTGCCAAAATTCGACACCGATATTCATGTTAGTGATGTAAAAAAAGTAACTACCCAATACAAAGTAACGGGTATTAGTTTAATACCTAAAGTACCCATTCTGCTCGAAATACCCGTTACTTTTGTACCCATACTTTGATTTATGTTTGTTGAATGTTTATATAAAAATAAAAAAATATGAAAGAAAATAAAATTTATATTAAAATATAGGTACCTGCTTTTCTAAATACCTACCTATTTTATCAATCTGAAAAATCTACTACCACCGAGTACGAGAAACGAGAACATAGTAAATGTATTTGATAATAAAAGTACTTTAGCAATTTCGTGGTATCAGATATTGGCGGCTGATACTGCTTGATTTCTAAAGTTTAATTTTATATTTTTAAATTAGTTTCAAGATAATTTTTAGCAGTACAATCTGGTCAAAAAATTTAAAATTTCAAGGGGGTGCTAATGATGAGCTAGGGGGGGCTAATGATGAGCTAAGGGGGGCTTAGCCCCCCCCCCTAGCCCCCCCCTAGTTGCGCCTATGGGGTAAAAGGGTTTTTAAAGACGCTGAATCGATTGATGCAGTATGTTCGTAAATAGGAAGTGTATATCATAGAGAAATTTGGTTGGGAACCTATTGAATTTGAAGTAGTACAGCGAAACTCGAAGGAAGTCAATTTTGATGAGAATTATAAAGAGATTTGACACAATAACGTAATTTTCCTATTCAACATGTTTGATCTAATGGTTCTACACTATATTTATCACGCATAACCTAATTAAGAATTCTAGCAAAATTTAAACCATAGTATTTGCTTTGTCACTGTGTTAAGTAAAATATTTTTGTCGTCCAAAACACTTGAAAATATGGGTAAAAGGGTTTTTAAAGACGCTGAATCGATTGATGCAGTATGTTCGTAAATAGGAAGTGTATATCATAGAGAAATTTGGTTGGGAATCTATTGAAGTTGAAGAGTACGGCGAAACTCGAAGGAAGTCAATTTTGATGAGAATTATAAAGAGATTTGACACAATAACGTAATTTTCCTATTCAACATGTTTGATCTAATGGTTCTACACTATATTTATCACGCATAACCTAATTAAGAATTTTAGCAAAATTTAAACCATAGTATTTGCTTTGTCACTGTGTTAAGTAAAAAATTTTTGTCGTCCAAAACACTTGAAATTATGGGTAAAAGGGTTTTTAAAGACGCTGAATCGATTGATGCAGTTTGTTCGTAAATAGAGAAATTTGGTTGGGAATCTATTAAAGTTGAAGTAGTACAGCGAAACTCAAAGGAAGTCAATTTTGATGGGAATTATGAAAAGATTTGACATTATAACGTAATTTTCCTATTCAACATGTTTGATCTAATAGTTCTACACTATATTTATCACGCATAACCTAATTAAGAATTTTAGCAAAATTTAAACCATAGTATTTGCTTTGTCACTGTGTTAACTAAAATATTTTTGTCGTCCAAAACACTTGAAAATATGGGTAAAAGGTTTTTTAAAGACGCTGAATCGATTGATGCAGTTTGTTCGTAAATAGAGAAATTTGGTTGGGAATCTATTGAAGTTGAAGTAGTACAGCGAAACTCAAAGGAAGTCAATTTTGATGGGAATTATGAAAAGATTTGACATTATAACGTAATTTTCCTATTCAACATGTTTGATCTAATAGTTCTACACTATATTTATCACGCATAACCTAATTAAGAATTTTAGCAAAATTTAAACCATAGTATTTGCTTTGTCACTGTGTTAACTAAAATATTTTTGTCGTCCAAAACACTTGAAAATATGGGTAAAAGGGTTTTTAAAGACGCTGAATCGATTGATGCAGTATGTTCGTAAATAGGAAGTGTATATCATAGAGAAATTTGGTTGGGAATCTATTGAAGTTGAAGTAGTACAGCGAAAATCGAAGGAAGTCAATTTTGATGAGAATTATAATGAGATTTGACACAATAACGTAATTTTCCTATTCAACATGTTTGATCTAATGGTTCTACAATATATTTATTACGCATAACCTAATTAAGAATTTTAGCAAAATTTAAACCATAGTATTTGCTTTGTCACTGTGTTGAAGTAAAAAATTTTTGTCGTCCAAAACACTTGAAATTATGGGTAAAAGGGTTTTTAAAGACGCTGAATCAATTGATGCAGTTTGTTCGTAAATAGAGAAATTTGGTTGGGAACCTATTGAAGTTGAAGTAGTACAGCGAAACTCGAAGGAAGTCAATTTTGATGGGAATTATAAAGAGATTTCACATTATAACGTTATTTTCCTATTAAACACTATATTTATCACGCATTAAGAATTTTAGCAAAATTTCAACCATAGTATTTGCTTTGTCACTGTGTTAAGTAAAAAATTTTTGTCGTCCAAAACACTTGAAATTATGGGTAAAATTGTTTTTAAAGACGCTGAATCGATTGATGCATTTTGTTCGTAAATAGAGAAATCTGGTTGGGAATCTATTAAAGTTGAAGTAGTACAGCGAAACTAGAAGGAAGTCATTTTTGTTGGAAATTATAAAGGTATTTGACATTATAACGTAATTTTCCTATTCAACATGTTTGATCTAATGGTTCTACACTATATTTATCACGCATAACCTAATTAAGAATTTTAGCAAAATTTAAACCATAGTATTTGCTTTGTCACTGTGTTAAGTAAAAAATTTTTGTCGTCAAAAACACTTGAAACTATGGGTAAAAGGGTTTTTAAAGACGCTGAATCGATTGATGCAGTATGTTCGTAAATAGGAAGTGTATATCATAGACAAATTTGGTTGGGAATCTATTGAAGTTGAAGAGTACGGCGAAACTCGAAGGAAGTCAATTTTGATGAGAATTATAAAGAGATTTGACACAATAACGTAATTTTCCTATTCAACATGTTTGATCTAATGGTTCTACACTATATTTATCACGCATAACCTAATTAAGAATTTTAGCAAAATTTAAACCATAGTATTTGCTTTGTCACTGTGTTAAGTAAAAAATTTTTGTCGTCCAAAACAATTGAAATTATGGGTAAAAGGGTTTTTAAAGACGCTGAATCGATTGATGCAGTTTGTTCGTAAATAGGAAGTGTATATCATAGACAAATTTGGTTGGGAATCTATTGAAGTTGAAGAGTACGGCGAAACTCGAAGGAAGTCAATTTTGATGAGAATTATAAAGAGATTTGACACAATAACGTAATTTTCCTATTCAACATGTTTGATCTAATGGTTCTACACTATATTTATCACGCATAACCTAATTAAGAATTTTAGCAAAATTTAAACCATAGTATTTGCTTTGTCACTGTGTTAAGTAAAAAATTTTTGTCGTCCAAAACACTTGAAATTATGGGTAAAAGGGTTTTTAAAGACGCTGAATCGATTGATGCAGTATGTTCGTAAATAGGAAGTGTATATCATAGAGAAATTTGGTTGGGAATCTATTGAAGTTGAAGTAGTACAGCGAAACTCGAAGGAAGTCAATTTTGATGAGAATTATAAAGAGATTTGACACAATAACGTAATTTTCCTATTCAACATGTTTGATCTAATGGTTCTACACTATATTTATCACGCATAACCTAATTAAGAATTTTAGCAAAATTTAAACCATAGTATTTGCTTTGTCACTGTGTTGAAGTAAAAAATTTTTGTCGTCCAAAACACTTGAAATTATGGGTAAAATTGTTTTTAAAGACGCTGAATCGATTGATGCATTTTGTTCGTAAATAGAGAAATCTGGTTGGGAATCTATTAAAGTTGAAGTAGTACAGCGAAACTAGAAGGAAGTCATTTTTGTTGGAAATTATAAAGGTATTTGACATTATAACGTAATTTTCCTATTCAACATGTTTGATCTAATGGTTCTACACTATATTTATCACGCATAACCTAATTAAGAATTTTAGCAAAATTTAAACCATAGTATTTGCTTTGTCACTGTGTTAAGTAAAAAATTTTTGTCGTCAAAAACACTTGAAAATATGGGTAAAAGGGTTTTTAAAGACGCTGAATCGATTGATGCAGTATGTTCGTAAATAGGAAGTGTATATCATAGAGAAATTTGGTTGGGAATCTATTGAAGTTGAAGAGTACGGCGAAACTCGAAGGAAGTCAATTTTGATGAGAATTATAAAGAGATTTGACACAATAACGTAATTTTCCTATTCAACATGTTTGATCTAATGGTTCTACACTATATTTATCACGCATAACCTAATTAAGAATTTTAGCAAAATTTAAACCATAGTATTTGCTTTGTCACTGTGTTGAAGTAAAAAATTTTTGTCGTCCAAAACACTTGAAATTATGGGTAAAATTGTTTTTAAAGACGCTGAATCGATTGATGCATTTTGTTCGTAAATAGAGAAATCTGGTTGGGAATCTATTAAAGTTGAAGTAGTACAGCGAAACTAGAAGGAAGTCAATTTTGATGGGAATTATGAAAAGATTTGACATTATAACGTAATTTTCCTATTCAACATGTTTGATCTAATGGTTCTACACTATATTTATCACGCATAACCTAATTAAGAATTTTAGCAAAATTTAAACCATAGTATTTGCTTTGTCACTGTGTTAAGTAAAATATTTTTGTCGTCCAAAACACTTGAAAATATGGGTAAAAGGGTTTTTAAAGACGCTGAATCGATTGATGCAGTTTGTTCGTAAATAGAGAAATTTGGTTGGGAATCTATTGAAGTTGAAGTAGTACAGCGAAAATCGAAGGAAGTCAATTTTGATGAGAATTATAATGAGATTTGACACAATAACGTAATTTTCCTATTCAACATGTTTGATCTAATGGTTCTACACTATATTTATTACGCATAACCTAATTAAGAATTTTAGCAAAATTTAAACCATAGTATTTGCTTTGTCACTGTGTTGAAGTAAAAAATTTTTGTCGTCCAAAACACTTGAAATTATGGGTAAAAGGGTTTTTAAAGACGCTGAATCAATTGATGCAGTTTGTTCGTAAATAGAGAAATTTGGTTGGGAACCTATTGAAGTTGAAGTAGTACAGCGAAACTCGAAGGAAGTCAATTTTTATGGGAATTATAAAGGTATTTGACATTATAACGTAATTTTCCTATTCAACATGTTTGATCCAATGGTTCTACACTATATTTATCACGCATAACCTAATTAAGAATTTTAGCAAAATTTCAACCATAGTATTTGCTTTGTCACTGTGTTCGTGAAAAATTTTTGTCGTCCAAAACACTTGAAATTATGGGTAAAATTGTTTTTAAAGACACTGAATCGATTGATGCATTTTGTTCGTAAATAGAGAAATTTGGTTGGGAATCTATTGAAGTTGAAGAGTACGGCGAAATTCGAAGGAAGTCAATTTTGATGAGAATTATAAAGAGATTTGACATTATAACGTAATTTTCCTATTCAACATGTTTGATCTAATGGTTCTACACTATATTTATCACGCATAACCTAATTAAGAATTTTAGCAAAATTTAAACCATAGTATTTGCTTTGTCACTGTGTTGAAGTAAAAAATTTTTGTCGTCAAAAACACTTGAAAATATGGGTAAAAGGGTTTTTAAAGACGCTGAATCGATTGATGCAGTATGTTCGTAAATAGGAAGTGTATATCATAGAGAAATTTGGTTGGGAATCTATTGAAGTTGAAGTAGTACAGCGAAACTCGAAGGAAGTCAATTTTGATGAGAATTATAAAGAGATTTGACACAATAACGTAATTTTCCTATTCAACATGTTTGATCTAATGGTTCTACACTATATTTATCACGCATAACCTAATTAAGAATTTTAGCAAAATTTAAACCATAGTATTTGCTTTGTCACTGTGTTAAGTAAAAAATTTTTGTCGTCCAAAACACTTGAAATTATGGGTAAAAGGGTTTTTAAAGACGCTGAATCGATTGATGCAGTATGTTCGTAAATAGGAAGTGTATATCATAGAGAAATTTGGTTGGGAATCTATTGAAGTTGAAGTAGTACAGCGAAACTCGAAGGAAGTCAATTTTGATGAGAATTATAAAGAGATTTGACACAATAACGTAATTTTCCTATTCAACATGTTTGATCTAATGGTTCTACACTATATTTATCACGCATAACCTAATTAAGAATTTTAGCAAAATTTAAACCATAGTATTTGCTTTGTCACTGTGTTAAATAAAAATTTTTGTCTTACAAAACACTTGAAATTATGGGTAAAAGGTTTTTTAAAGACGCTGAATCGATTGATGCATTTTGTTCGTAAATAGGAAGTGTATATCATAGAGAAATTTGGTTGGGAATCTATTGAAGTTGAAGTAGTACAGCGAAACTCAAAGGAAGTCAATTTTGATGGGAATTATAAAGAGATTTGACATTATAACGTAATTTTCCTATTCAACATGTTTGATCTAATGGTTCTACACTATATTTATCACGCATAACCTAATTAAGAATTTTAGCAAAATTTAAACCATAGTATTTGCTTTGTCACTGTGTTGAAGTAAAAAATTTTTGTCGTCAAAAACACTTGAAAATATGGGTAAAAGGGTTTTTAAAGACGCTGAATCGATTGATGCAGTTTGTTCGTAAATAGAGAAATTTGGTTGGGAATCTATTGAAGTTGAAGTAGTACAGCGAAACTCGAAGGAAGTCAATTTTAATGGGAATTATAAAGAGATTTGACATTATAACGTAATTTTCCTATTCAACATGTTTGATCTAATGGTTCTACACTATATTTATCACGCATAACCTAATTAAGAATTTTAGCAAAATTTAAACCATAGTATTTGCTTTGTCACTGTGTTAAGTAAAAAATTTTTGTCGTCCAAAACACTTGAAAATATGGGTAAAAGGGTTTTTAAAGACGCTGAATCGATTGATGCAGTATGTTCGTAAATAGAAAGTGTATATCATAGAGAAATTTGGTTGGGAATCTATTGAAGTTGAAGTAGTACAGCGAAACTCGAAGGAAGTCAATTTTGATGAGAATTATAAAGAGATTTGACACAATAACGTAATTTTCCTATTCAACATGTTTGATCTAATGGTTCTACACTATATTTATCACGCATAACCTAATTAAGAATTTTAGCAAAATTTAAACCATAGTATTTGCTTTGTCACTGTGTTAAGTAAAATATTTTTGTCGTCCAAAACACTTGAAAATATGGGTAAAAGGGTTTTTAAAGACGCTGAATCGATTGATGCAGTATGTTCGTAAATAGGAAGTGTATATCATAGAGAAATTTGGTTGGGAATCTATTGAAGTTGAAGTAGTACAGCGAAACTCGAAGGAAGTCAATTTTGATGAGAATTATAAAGAGATTTGACACAATAACGTAATTTTCCTATTCAACATGTTTGATCTAATGGTTCTACACTATATTTATCACGCATAACCTAATTAAGAATTTTAGCAAAATTTAAACCATAGTATTTGCTTTGTCACTGTGTTAAATAAAAATTTTTGTCGTCCAAAACACTTGAAATTATGGGTAAAAGGGTTTTTAAAGACGCTGAATCGATTGATGCAGTATGTTCGTAAATAGGAAGTGTATATCATAGAGAAATTTGGTTGGGAATCTATTGAAGTTGAAGTAGTACAGCGAAACTCGAAGGAAGTCAATTTTGATGAGAATTATAAAGAGATTTGACACAATAACGTAATTTTCCTATTCAACATGTTTGATCTAATGGTTCTACACTATATTTATCACGCATAACCTAATTAAGAATTTTAGCAAAATTTAAACCATAGTATTTGCTTTGTCACTGTGTTAAGTAAAAAATTTTTGTCGTCCAAAACACTTGAAATTATGGGTAAAAGGGTTTTTAAAGACGCTGAATCGATTGATGCAGTTTGTTCGTAAATAGAGAAATTTGGTTGGGAATCTATTGAAGTTGAAGTAGTACAGCGAAACTCGAAGGAAGTCAATTTTGATGGGAATTATGAAGAGATTTGACATTATAACGTTATTATCCTATTCAACATGTTTGATCTAATGGTTCTACACTATATTTATCACGCATAACCTAATTAAGAATTTTAGCAAAATTTAAACCATAGTGTTAGCTTTGTCACTGTGTTGAAGTAAAAAATTTTGGTAGTCAAAAACACTTGAAAATATGGGTAAAAGGGTTTTTAAAGACGCTAAATCGATTGATGCAGTATGTTCGTAAATAGGAAGTGTATATCATAGAGAAATCTGGTTGGGAAACTATTGAAGTTGAAGTAGTACAGCGAAACTCGAAGGAAGTCAATTTTGTTGAGAATTATAAAGAGATTTGACACAATAACGTAATTTTCCTATTCAACATGTTTGATCTAATGGTTCTACACTATATTTATCACGCATAACCTAATTAAGAATTTTAGCAAAATTTAAACCATAGTATTTGCTTTGTCACTGTGTTAAGTAAAATATTTTTGTCGTCCAAAACACTTGAAAATATGGGTAAAAGGGTTTTTAAAGACGCTGAATCGATTGATGCAGTATGTTCGTAAATAGGAAGTGTATATCATAGAGAAATTTGGTTGGGAATCTATTGAAGTTGAAGTAGTACAGCGAAACTCGAAGGAAGTCAATTTTGATGAGAATTATAAAGAGATTTGACACAATAACGTAATTTTCCTATTCAACATGTTTGATCTAATGGTTCTACACTATATTTATCACGCATAACCTAATTAAGAATTTTAGCAAAATTTAAACCATAGTATTTGCTTTGTCACTGTGTTAAGTAAAAAATTTTTGTCGTCCAAAACACTTGAAATTATGGGTAAAAGGGTTTTTAAAGACGCTGAATCGATTGATGCAGTATGTTCGTAAATAGGAAGTGTATATCATAGAGAAATTTGGTTGGGAATCTATTGAAGTTGAAGTAGTACAGCGAAACTCAAAGGAAGTCAATTTTGATGGGAATTATGAAAAGATTTGACATTATAACGTAATTTTCCTATTCAACATGTTTGATCTAATGGTTCTACACTATATTTATCACGCATAACCTAATTAAGAATTTTAGCAAAATTTAAACCATAGTATTTGCTTTGTCACTGTGTTGAAGTAAAAAATTTTTGTCGTCAAAAACACTTGAAAATATGGGTAAAAGGGTTTTTAAAGACGCTGAATCAATTGATGCAGTATGTTCGTAAATAGAAAGTGTATATCATAGAGAAATTTGGTTGGGAATCTATTGAAGTTGAAGTAGTACAGCGAAACTCGAAGGAAGTCAATTTTGATGAGAATTATAAAGAGATTTGACACAATAACGTAATTTTCCTATTCAACATGTTTGATCTAATGGTTCTACACTATATTTATCACGCATAACCTAATTAAGAATTTTAGCAAAATTTAAACCATAGTATTTGCTTTGTCACTGTGTTAAGTAAAAAAATTTTTGTCGTCCAAAAAACTTTAAAATATGGGTAAAAGTGTATTTAAAGACGCTGAATCTATTGGTGCAGTATGTTCGTAAATAGGAAGTGTATATCATAGAGAAATTTGGTTGGGAATCTATTGAAGTTGAAGTAGTACAGCGAAACTCGAAGGAAGTCAATTTTGATGAGAATTATAAAGAGATTTGACACAATAACGTAATTTTCCTATTCAACATGTTTGATCTAATGGTTCTACACTATATTTATCACGCATAACCTAATTAAGAATTTTAGCAAAATTTAAACCATAGTATTTGCTTTGTCACTGTGTTGAAGTAAAAAATTTTTGTCGTCCAAAACACTTGAAATTATGGGTAAAAGGGTTTTTAAAGACGCTGAATCGATTGATGCAGTTTGTTCGTAAATAGAGAAATCTGGTTGGGAATCTATTAAAGTTGAAGTAGTACAGCGAAACTAGAAGGAAGTCAATTTTGATGGGAATTATGAAGAGATTTGACATTATAACGTAATTTTCCTATTCAACATGTTTGATCTAATGGTTCTACACTATATTTATCACGCATAACCTAATTAAGAATTTTAGCAAAATTTAAACCATAGTATTTGCTTTGTCACTGTGTTAAGTAAAATATTTTTGTCGTCCAAAACACTTGAAAATATGGGTAAAAGATTTTTAAAGACGCTGAATCAATTGATGCAGTATGTTCGTAAATAGGAAGTGTATATCATAGAGAAATTTGGTTGGGAATCTATTGAAGTTGAAGAGTACGGCGAAACTCGAAGGAAGTCAATTTTGATGGGAATTATGAAAAGATTTGACATTATAACGTAATTTTCCTATTCAACATGTTTGATCTAATGGTTCTACACTATATTTATCACGCATAACCTAATTAAGAATTTTAGCAAAATTTAAACCATAGTATTTGCTTTGTCACTGTGTTAAGTAAAATATTTTTGTCGTCCAAAACACTTGAAAATATGGGTAAAAGGGTTTTTAAAGACGCTGAATCGATTGATGCAGTTTGTTCGTAAATAGGAAGTGTATATCATAGAGAAATTTGGTTGGGAATCTATTGAAGTTGAAGTAGTACAGCGAAACTCGAAGGAAGTCAATTTTGATGAGAATTATAAAGAGATTTGACACAATAACGTAATTTTCCTATTCAACATGTTTGATCTAATGGTTCTACACTATATTTATCACGCATAACCTAATTAAGAATTTTAGCAAAATTTAAACCATAGTATTTGCTTTGTCACTGTGTTGAAGTAAAAAATTTTTGTCGTCCAAAACACTTGAAATTATGGGTAAAAGGGTTTTTAAAGACGCTGAATCGATTGATGCAGTTTGTTCGTAAATAGGAAGTGTATATCATAGAGAAATTTGGTTGGGAATCTATTGAAGTTGAAGTAGTACAGCGAAACTCGAAGGAAGTCAATTTTGATGAGAATTATAAAGAGATTTGACACAATAACGTAATTTTCCTATTCAACATGTTTGATCTAATGGTTCTACACTATATTTATCACGCATAACCTAATTAAGAATTTTAGCAAAATTTAAACCATAGTATTTGCTTTGTCACTGTGTTAATTAAAAAATTTTTGTCGTCCAAAACACTTGAAATTATGGGTAAAAGGGTTTTTAAAGACGCTGAATCGATTGATGCAGTATGTTCGTAAATAGGAAGTGTATATCATAGAGAAGTTTGGTTGGGAATCTATTGAAGTTGAAGTAGTACAGCGAAAATCGAAGGAAGTCAATTTTGATGAGAATTATAATGAGATTTGACACAATAACGTAATTTTCCTATTCAACATGTTTGATCTAATGGTTCTACACTATATTTATCACGCATAACCTAATTAAGAATTTTAGCAAAATTTAAACCATAGTATTTGCTTTGTCACTGTGTTAAGTAAAAAATTTTTGTCGTCCAAAACACTTGAAATTATGGGTAAAAGGGTTTTTAAAGACGCTGAATCGATTGATGCAGTTTGTTCGTAAATAGAGAAATTTGGTTGGGAATCTATTGAAGTTGAAGTAGTACAGCGAAACTCGAAGGAAGTCAATTTTGATGGGAATTATAAAGAGATTTGACATTATAACGTTATTTTCCTATTCAACATGTTTGATCTAATGGTTCTACACTATATTTATCACGCATAACCTAATTAAGAATTTTAGCAAAATTTAAACCATAGTATTTGCTTTGTCACTGTGTTGAAGTAAAAAATTTTTGTCGTCCAAAACACTTGAAAATATGGGTAAAAGGGTTTTTAAAGACGCTGAATCAATTGATGCAGTATGTTTGTAAATAGGAAGTGTATATCATAGAGAAATTTGGTTGGGAATCTATTGAAGTTGAAGTAGTACAGCGAAACTCGAAGGAAGTCAATTTTGATGAGAATTATAAAGAGATTTGACACAATAACGTAATTTTCCTATTCAACATGTTTGATCTAATGGTTCTACACTATATTTATCACGCATAACCTAATTAAGAATTTTAGCAAAATTTAAACCATAGTATTTGCTTTGTCACTGTGTTAAGTAAAATATTTTTGTCGTCCAAAACACTTGAAAATATGGGTAAAAGGGTTTTTAAAGACGCTGAATCGATTGATGCAGTATGTTCGTAAATAGGAAGTGTATATCATAGAGAAATTTGGTTGGGAATCTATTGAAGTTGAAGTAGTACAGCGAAACTCGAAGGAAGTCAATTTTGATGAGAATTATAAAGAGATTTGACACAATAACGTAATTTTCCTATTCAACATGTTTGATCTAATGGTTCTACACTATATTTATCACGCATAACCTAATTAAGAATTTTAGCAAAATTTAAACCATAGTATTTGCTTTGTCACTGTGTTAAGTAAAAAATTTTTGTCGTCCAAAACACTTGAAATTATGGGTAAAAGGGTTTTTAAAGACGCTGAATCGATTGATGCAGTTTGTTCGTAAATAGAGAAATTTGGTTGGGAACCTATTGAAGTTGAAGTAGTACAGCGAAACTCGAAGGAAGTCAATTTTGATGGGAATTATAAAGAGATTTGACATTATAACGTAATTTTCCTATTCAACATGTTTGATCTAATGGTTCTACACTATATTTATCACGCATAACCTAATTAAGAATTTTAGCAAAATTTAAACCATAGTATTTGCTTTGTCACTGTGTTAAGTAAAAAATTTTTGTCGTCCAAAACACTTGAAATTATGGGTAAAATTGTTTTTAAAGACGCTGAATCGATTGATGCATTTTGTTCGTAAATAGAGAAATCTGGTTGGGAATCTATTAAAGTTGAAGTAGTACAGCGAAACTAGAAGGAAGTCAATTTTGATGGGAATTATGAAAAGATTTGACATTATAACGTAATTTTCCTATTCAACATGTTTGATCTAATGGTTCTACACTATATTTATCACGCATAACCTAATTAAGAATTTTAGCAAAATTTAAACCATAGTATTTGCTTTGTCACTGTGTTAAGTAAAATATTTTTGTCGTCCAAAACACTTGAAAATATGGGTAAAAGGGTTTTTAAAGACGCTGAATCGATTGATGCAGTATGTTCGTAAATAGGAAGTGTATATCATAGAGAAATTTGGTTGGGAATCTATTGAAGTTGAAGTAGTACAGCGAAAATCGAAGGAAGTCAATTTTGATGAGAATTATAAAGAGATTTGACACAATAACGTAATTTTCCTATTCAACATGTTTGATCTAATGGTTCTACACTATATTTATTACGCATAACCTAATTAAGAATTTTAGCAAAATTTAAACCATAGTATTTGCTTTGTCACTGTGTTGAAGTAAAAAATTTTTGTCGTCCAAAACACTTGAAATTATGGGTAAAAGGGTTTTTAAAGACGCTGAATCAATTGATGCAGTTTGTTCGTAAATAGAGAAATTTGGTTGGGAACCTATTGAAGTTGAAGTAGTACAGCGAAACTCGAAGGAAGTCAATTTTGATGGGAATTATAAAGAGATTTGACATTATAACGTTATTTTCCTATTCAACATGTTTGATCTAATGGTTCTACACTATATTTATCACGCATAACCTAATTAAGAATTTTAGCAAAATTTAAACCATAGTATTTGCTTTGTCACTGTGTTAAGTAAAAAATTTTTGTCGTCCAAAACACTTGAAATTATGGGTAAAAGGGTTTTTAAAGACGCAGAATCAATTGATGCAGTTTGTTCGTAAATAGAGAAATTTGGTTGGGAACCTATTGAAGTTGAAGTAGTACAGCGAAACTCGAAGGAAGTCAATTTTTATGGAAATTATAAAGGTATTTGACATTATAACGTAATTTTCCTATTCAACATGTTTGATCCAATGGTTCTACACTATATTTATCACGCATAACCTAATTAAGAATTTTAGCAAAATTTAAACCATAGTATTTGCTTTGTCACTGTGTTAAGTAAAAAATTTTTGTCGTCAAAAACACTTAAAAATATGGGTAAAAGGGTTTTTAAAGACGCTGAATCGATTGATGCAGTTTGTTCGTAAATAGGAAGTGTATATCATAGAGAAATTTGGTTGGGAATCTATTGAAGTTGAAGAGTACGGCGAAATTCGAAGGAAGTCAATTTTGATGAGAATTATAAAGAGATTTGACACAATAACGTAATTTTCCTATTCAACATGTTTGATCTAATGGTTCTACACTATATTTATCACGCATAACCTAATTAAGAATTTTAGCAAAATTTAAACCATAGTATTTGCTTTGTCACTGTGTTAAGTAAAAAATTTTTGTCGTCCAAAACACTTGAAATTATGGGTAAAAGGGTTTTTAAAGACGCTGAATCGATTGATGCAGTTTGTTCGTAAATAGGAAGTGTATATCATAGAAAAATCTGGTTGGGAATCTATTGAAGTTGAAGTAGTACAGCGAAACTCGAAGGAAGTCAATTTTGATGAGAATTATAAAGAGATTTGACACAATAACGTAATTTTCCTATTCAACATGTTTGATCTAATGGTTCTACACTATATTTATCACGCATAACCTAATTAAGAATTTTAGCAAAATTTAAACCATAGTATTTGCTTTGTCACTGTGTTAAGTAAAAAATTTTTGTCGTCCAAAACACTTGAAATTATGGGTAAAAGGGTTTTTAAAGACGCTGAATCGATTGATGCAGTATGTTCGTAAATAGGAAGTGTATATCATAGAGAAATTTGGTTGGGAATCTATTGAAGTTGAAGTAGTACAGCGAAACTCGAAGGAAGTCAATTTTGATGAGAATTATAAAGAGATTTGACACAATAACGTAATTTTCCTATTCAACATGTTTGATCTAATGGTTCTACACTATATTTATCACGCATAACCTAATTAAGAATTTTAGCAAAATTTAAACCATAGTATTTGCTTTGTCACTGTGTTGAAGTAAAAAATTTTTGTCGTCCAAAACACTTGAAAATATGGGTAAAAGGGTTTTTAAAGACGCTGAATCAATTGATGCAGTTTGTTCGTAAATAGAGAAATTTGGTTGGGAACCTATTGAAGTTGAAGTAGTACAGCGAAACTCGAAGGAAGTCAATTTTGATGGGAATTATAAAGAGATTTGACATTATAACGTTATTTTCCTATTCAACATGTTTGATCTAATGGTTCTACACTATATTTATCACGCATAACCTAATTAAGAATTTTAGCAAAATTTCAACCATAGTATTTGCTTTGTCACTGTGTTAAGTAAAAAATTTTTGTCGTCCAAAACACTTGAAAATATGGGTAAAAGGGTTTTTAAAGACGCTGAATCAATTGATGCAGTTTGTTCGTAAATAGAGAAATTTGGTTGGGAATCTATTAAAGTTGAAGTAGTACAGCGAAACTAGAAGGAAGTCATTTTTGTTGGAAATTATAAAGGTATTTGACATTATAACGTAATTTTCCTATTCAACATGTTTGATCTAATGGTTCTACACTATATTTATCACGCATAACCTAATTAAGAATTTTAGCAAAATTTAAACCATAGTATTTGCTTTGTCACTGTGTTAAGTAAAATATTTTTGTCGTCCAAAACACTTGAAAATATGGGTAAAAGGGTTTTTAAAGACGCTGAATCGATTGATGCAGTATGTTTGTAAATAGGAAGTGTATATCATAGAGAAATTTGGTTGGGAATCTATTGAAGTTGAAGTAGTACAGCGAAACTCGAAGGAAGTCAATTTTGATGAGAATTATAAAAAGATTTGACATTATAACGTAATTTTCCTATTCAACATGTTTGATCTAATGGTTCTACACTATATTTATCACGCATAACCTAATTAAGAATTTTAGCAAAATTTAAACCATAGTATTTGCTTTGTCACTGTGTTAAGTAAAATATTTTTGTCGTCCAAAACACTTGAAAATATGGGTAAAAGGGTTTTTAAAGACGCTGAATCGATTGATGCAGTTTGTTCGTAAATAGGAAGTGTATATCATAGAGAAATTTGGTTGGGAATCTATTGAAGTTGAAGTAGCACAGCGAAACTCGAAGGAAGTCAATTTTGATGAGAAGTATAAAGAGATTTGACACAATAACGTAATTTTCCTATTCAACATGTTTGATCTAATGGTTCTACACTATATTTATAACGCATAACCTAATTAAGAATTTTAGCAAAATTTAAACCATAGTATTTGCCTTGTCACTGTGTTGAAGTAAAAAATTTTTGTCGTCCAAAACACTTGAAATTATGGGTAAAACGGTTTTTAAAGACGCTGAATCGATTGATGCAGTTCGTTCGTAAATAGAAAGTGTATATCATAGAGAAATCTGGTTGGGAATCTCTTGAATTAAAGTAGTACAGCGAAACTCGAAGGAAGTCAATTTTGATGGGAATTATAAAGAGATTTGACATTATAAAGTAATTTTCCTATTCAACATGTTTGATCTAATGGTTCTACACTATATTTATCACGCATAACCTAATTAAGAATTTTAGCAAAATTTAAACCATAGTATTTGCTTTGTCACTGTGTTAAGTAAAAAATTTTTGTCGTCCAAAACACTTGAAATTATGGGTAAAATTGTTTTTAAAGACGCTGAATCGATTGATGCAGTTTGTTCGTAAATAGAGAAATTTGGTTGGGAATCTATTGAAGTTGAAGTAGGACAGCGAAACTCGAAGGAAGTCAATTTTGATGGGAATTATGAAAAGATTTGACATTATAACGTAATTTTCCTATTCAACATGTTTGATCTAATGGTTCTACACTATATTTATCACGCATAACCTAATTAAGAATTTTAGCAAAATTTAAACCATAGTATTTGCTTTGTCACTGTGTTAAGTAAAATATTTTTGTCGTCCAAAACACTTGAAAATATGGGTAAAAGGGTTTTTAAAGACGCTGAATCGATTGATGCAGTTTGTTCGTAAATAGAGAAATTTGGTTGGGAATCTATTGAAGTTGAAGTAGTACAGCGAAACTCGAAGGAAGTCAATTTTGATGGGAATTATAAAAAGATTTGACATTATAACGTAATTTTCCTATTCAACATGTTTGATCTAATGGTTCTACACTATATTTATCACGCATAACCTAATTAAGAATTTTAGCAAAATTTAAACCATAGTATTTGCTTTGTCACTGTGTTAAGTAAAATATTTTTGTCGTCCAAAACACTTGAAAATATGGGTAAAAGGGTTTTTAAAGACGCTGAATCGATTGATGCAGTTTGTTCGTAAATAGAAAGTGTATATCATAGAGAAATTTGGTTGGGAATCTATTATAGTTGAAGTAGTACAGCGAAACTCGAAGGAAGTCAATTTTGATGAGAATTATAAAGAGATTTGACACAATAACGTAATTTTCCTATTCAACATGTTTGATCTAATGGTTCTACACTATATTTATCACGCATAACCTAATTAAGAATTTTAGCAAAATTTAAACCATAGTATTTGCTTTGTCACTGTGTTGAAGTAAAAAATTTTTGTCGTCCAAAACACTTGAAATTATGGGTAAAAGGGTTTTTAAAGACGCTGAATCAATTGATGCAGTTTGTTCGTAAATAGAGAAATTTGGTTGGGAATCTATTAAAGTTGAAGTAGTACAGCGAAACTCAAAGGAAGTCAATTTTGATGGGAATTATGAAAAGATTTGACATTATAACGTTAATTTCCTATTAAACACTATATTTATCACGCATTAAGAATTTTAGCAAAATTTCAACCATAGTATTTGCTTTGTCACTGTGTTAAGTAAAAAATTTTTGTCGTCCAAAACACTTGAAATTATGGGTAAAATTGTTTTTAAAGACGCTGAATCGATTGATGCATTTTGTTCGTAAATAGAGAAATCTGGTTGGGAATCTATTAAAGTTGAAGTAGTACAGCGAAACTAGAAGGAAGTCAATTTTGTTGGAAATTATAAAGGTATTTGACATTATAACGTAATTTTCCTATTCAACATGTTTGATCTAATGGTTCTACACTATATTTATCACGCATAACCTAATTAAGAATTTTAGCAAAATTTAAACCATAGTATTTGCTTTGTCACTGTGTTAAGTAAAAAATTTTTGTCGTCAAAAACACTTGAAAATATGGGTAAAAGGGTTTTTAAAGACGCTGAATCGATTGATGCAGTATGTTCGTAAATAGGAAGTGTATATCATAGACAAATTTGGTTGGGAATCTATTGAAGTTGAAGAGTACGGCGAAACTCGAAGGAAGTCAATTTTGATGAGAATTATAAAGAGATTTGACACAATAACGTAATTTTCCTATTCAACATGTTTGATCTAATGGTTCTACACTATATTTATCACGCATAACCTAATTAAGAATTTTAGCAAAATTTAAACCATAGTATTTGCTTTGTCACTGTGTTAAGTAAAAAATTTTTGTCGTCCAAAACACTTGAAATTATGGGTAAAAGGGTTTTTAAAGACGCTGAATCGATTGATGCAGTATGTTCGTAAATAGGAAGTGTATATCATAGAGAAATTTGGTTGGGAATCTATTGAAGTTGAAGTAGCACAGCGAAACTCGAAGGAAGTCAATTTTGATGAGAAGTATAAAGAGATTTGACACAATAACGTAATTTTCCTATTCAACATGTTTGATCTAATGGTTCTACACTATATTTATAACGCATAACCTAATTAAGAATTTTAGCAAAATTTAAACCATAGTATTTGCCTTGTCACTGTGTTAAGTAAAAAATTTTTGTCATCCAAAGACTTGAAATTATGGGTAAAACGGTTTTTAAAGACGCTGAATCGATTGATGCAGTTCGTTCGTAAATAGAAAGTGTATATCATAGAGAAATCTGGTTGGGAATCTCTTGAAGTTAAAGTAGTACAGCGAAACTCGAAGGAAGTCAATTTTGATGAGAATTATAAAGAGATTTGACACAATAACGTAATTTTCCTATTCAACATGTTTGATCTAATGGTTCTACACTATATTTATCACGCATAACCTAATTAAGAATTTTAGCAAAATTTAAACCATAGTATTTGCTTTGTCACTGTGTTGAAGTAAAAAATTTTTGTCGTCCAAAACACTTGAAAATATGGGTAAAAGGGTTTTTAAAGACGCTGAATCCATTGATGCAGTATGTTCGTAAATAGGAAGTGTATATCATAGAGAAATTTGGTTGGGAATCTATTGAAGTTGAAGTAGTACAGCGAAACTCGAAGGAAGTCAATTTTGATGAGAATTATAAAGAGATTTGACACAATAACGTAATTTTCCTATTCAACATGTTTGATCTAATGGTTCTACACTATATTTATCACGCATAACCTAATTAAGAATTTTAGCAAAATTTAAACCATAGTATTTGCTTTGTCACTGTGTTAAGTAAAATATTTTTGTCGTCCAAAACACTTGAAAATATGGGTAAAAGGGTTTTTAAAGACGCTGAATCGATTGATGCAGTATGTTCGTAAATAGGAAAAGTGTATATCATAGAGAAATTTGGTTGGGAATCTATTGAAGTTGAAGTAGTACAGCGAAACTCGAAGGAAGTCAATTTTGATGAGAATTATAAAGAGATTTGACACAATAACGTAATTTTCCTATTCAACATGTTTGATCTAATGGTTCTACACTATATTTATCACGCATAACCTAATTAAGAATTTTAGCAAAATTTAAACCATAGTATTTGCTTTGTCACTGTGTTAAGTAAAATATTTTTGTCGTCCAAAACACTTGAAAATATGGGTAAAAGGGTTTTTAAAGACGCTGAATCGATTGATGCAGTATGTTCGTAAATAGGAAGTGTATATCATAGAGAAATTTGGTTGGGAATCTATTGAAGTTGAAGTAGTACAGCGAAACTCGAAGGAAGTCAATTTTGATGAGAATTATAAAGAGATTTGACACAATAACGTAATTTTCCTATTCAACATGTTTGATCTAATGGTTCTACACTATATTTATCACGCATAACCTAATTAAGAATTTTAGCAAAATTTAAACCATAGTATTTGCTTTGTCACTGTGTTAAGTAAAAAATTTTTGTCGTCCAAAACACTTGAAATTATGGGTAAAAGGGTTTTTAAAGACGCTGAATCGATTGATGCAGTATGTTCGTAAATAGGAAGTGTATATCATAGAGAAATTTGGTTGGGAATCTATTGAAGTTGAAGTAGTACAGCGAAACTCGAAGGAAGTCAATTTTGATGAGAATTATAAAGAGATTTGACACAATAACGTAATTTTCCTATTCAACATGTTTGATCTAATGGTTCTACACTATATTTATCACGCATAACCTAATTAAGAATTTTAGCAAAATTTAAACCATAGTATTTGCTTTGTCACTGTGTTAAGTAAAATATTTTTGTCGTCCAAAACACTTGAAAATATGGGTAAAAGGGTTTTTAAAGACGCTGAATCGATTGATGCAGTATGTTCGTAAATAGGAAGTGTATATCATAGAGAAATTTGGTTGGGAACCTATTGAAGTTGAAGTAGTACAGCGAAACTCGAAGGAAGTCAATTTTGATGAGAATTATAAAGAGATTTGACACAATAACGTAATTTTCCTATTCAACATGTTTGATCTAATGGTTCTACACTATATTTATCACGCATAACCTAATTAAGAATTTTAGCAAAATTTAAACCATAGTATTTGCTTTGTCACTGTGTTAAGTAAAATATTTTTGTCGTCCAAAACACTTGAAAATATGGGTAAAAGGGTTTTTAAAGACGCTGAATCGATTGATGCAGTATGTTCGTAAATAGGAAGTGTATATCATAGAGAAATTTGGTTGGGAATCTATTGAAGTTGAAGAGTACGGCGAAACTCGAAGGAAGTCAATTTTGATGAGAATTATAAAGAGATTTGACACAATAACGTAATTTTCCTATTCAACATGTTTGATCTAATGGTTCTACACTATATTTATCACGCATAACCTAATTAAGAATTTTAGCAAAATTTAAACCATAGTATTTGCTTTGTCACTGTGTTAAGTAAAAAATTTTTGTCGTCCAAAACACTTGAAAATATGGGTAAAAGGGTTTTTAAAGACGCTGAATCAATTAATGCAGTATGTTCGTAAATAGAAAGTGTATATCATAGAGAAATTTGGTTGGGAATCTATTGAAGTTGAAGTAGTACAGCGAAACTCGAAGGAAGTCAATTTTGATGAGAATTATAAAGAGATTTGACACAATAACGTAATTTTCCTATTCAACATGTTTGATCTAATGGTTCTACACTATATTTATCACGCATAACCTAATTAAGAATTTTAGCAAAATTTAAACCATAGTATTTGCTTTGTCACTGTGTTAAGTAAAATATTTTTGTCGTCCAAAACACTTGAAAATATGGGTAAAAGGGTTTTTAAAGACGCTGAATCGATTGATGCAGTATGTTCGTAAATAGGAAAAGTATATCATAGAGAAATTTGGTTGGGAATCTATTGAAGTTGAAGTAGTACAGCGAAACTCGAAGGAAGTCAATTTTGATGAGAATTATAAAGAGATTTGACACAATAACGTAATTTTCCTATTCAACATGTTTGATCTAATGGTTCTACACTATATTTATCACGCATAACCTAATTAAGAATTTTAGCAAAATTTAAACCATAGTATTTGCTTTGTCACTGTGTTAAGTAAAAAATTTTTGTCGTCCAAAACACTTGAAATTATGGGTAAAAGGGTTTTTAAAGACGCTGAATCGATTGATGCAGTTTGTTCGTAAATAGAGAAATTTGGTTGGGAATCTATTGAAGTTGAAGTAGTACAGCGAAACTCAAAGGAAGTCAATTTTGATGGGAATTATGAAGAGATTTGACATTATAACGTAATTTTCCTATTCAACATGTTTGATCTAATGGTTCTACACTATATTTATCACGCATAACCTAATTAAGAATTTTAGCAAAATTTAAACCATAGTATTTGCTTTGTCACTGTGTTAAGTAAAAAATTTTTGTCGTCAAAAATACTTGAAAATATGGGTAAAAGGGTTTTTAAAGACGCTGAATCATATGATGCAGTATGTTCGTAAATGGGAAGTGTATATTATAGAGAATTTTGGTTGGGAAACTATTGAAGTTAAAGTAGTACAGCAAAACTTGAAGGAAGTCAATTTTGCTGGGAATTACAAAGAGATTTGACACAATAACGTAATTTTTCTATTCAACATGTTTGATCTAATGGTTCTACACTATATTTATCACGCATAACCTAATTAAGAATTTTAGCAAAATTTAAACCATAGTATTTGCTTTGTCACTGTGTTAAGTAAAATATTTTTGTCGTCCAAAACACTTGAAAATATGGGTAAAAGGGTTTTTAAAGACGCTGAATCGATTGATGCAGTATGTTCGTAAATAGGAAGTGTATATCATAGAGAAATTTGGTTGGGAATCTATTGAAGTTGAAGTAGTACAGCGAAACTCGAAGGAAGTCAATTTTGATGAGAATTATAAAGAGATTTGACACAATAACGTAATTTTCCTATTCAACATGTTTGATCTAATGGTTCTACACTATATTTATCACGCATAACCTAATTAAGAATTTTAGCAAAATTTAAACCATAGTATTTGCTTTGTCACTGTGTTAAGTAAAAAATTTTTGTCGTCCAAAACACTTGAAATTATGGGTAAAAGGGTTTTTAAAGACGCTGAATCGATTGATGCAGTATGTTCGTAAATAGGAAGTGTATATCATAAACAAATTTGGTTGGGAATCTATTGAAGTTGAAGAGTACGGCGAAACTCGAAGGAAGTCAATTTTGATGAGAATTATAAAGAGATTTGACACAATAACGTAATTTTCCTATTCAACATGTTTGATCTAATGGTTCTACACTATATTTATCACGCATAACCTAATTAAGAATTTTAGCAAAATTTAAACCATAGTATTTGCTTTGTCACTGTGTTGAGTAAAATATTTTTGTCGTCCAAAACACTTGAAAATATGGGTAAAAGGGTTTTTAAAGACGCTGAATCGATTGATGCAGTATGTTCGTAAATAGGAAGTGTATATCATAGAGAAATTTGGTTGGGAATCTATTGAAGTTGAAGTAGTACAGCGAAACTCGAAGGAAGTCAATTTTGATGAGAATTATAAAGAGATTTGACACAATAACGTAATTTTCCTATTCATCATGTTTGATCTAATGGTTCTACACTATATTTATCACGCATAACCTAATTAAGAATTTTAGCAAAATTTAAACCATAGTATTTGCTTTGTCACTGTGTTAAGTAAAATATTTTTGTCGTCCAAAACACTTGAAAATATGGGTAAAAGGGTTTTTAAAGACGCTGAATCCATTGATGCAGTATGTTTGTAAATAGGAAGTGTATATCATAGAGAAATTTGGTTGGGAATCTATTGAAGTTGAAGAGTACGGCGAAACTCGAAGGAAGTCAATTTTGATGGGAATTATAAAGAGATTTGACACAATAACGTAATTTTCCTATTCAACATGTTTGATCTAATGGTTCTACACTATATTTATCACGCATAACCTAATTAAGAATTTTAGCAAAATTTCAACCATAGTATTTGCTTTGTCACTGTGTTAAGTAAAAAATTTTTGTCGTCCAAAACACTTGAAATTATGGGTAAAATTGTTTTTAAAGACGCTGAATCGATTGATGCAGTTTGTTCGTAAATATAGAAATTTGGTTGGGAATCTATTGAAGTTGAAGTAGCACAGCGAAACTCGAAGGAAGTCAATTTTGATGAGAAGTATAAAGAGATTTGACACAATAACGTAATTTTCCTATTCAACATGTTTGATCTAATGGTTCTACACTATATTTATAACGCATAACCTAATTAAGAATTTTAGCAAAATTTAAACCATAGTATTTGCCTTGTCACTGTGTTAAGTAAAAAATTTTTGTCATCCAAAACACTTGAAAATATAGGTAAAACGGTTTTTAAAGACGCTGAATCGATTAATGCAGTTCGTTCGTAAATAGAAAGTGTATATCATAGAGAAATCTGGTTGGGAATCTCTTGAAGTTAAAGTAGTACAGCGAAACTCGAAGGAAGTCAATTTTGATGGGAATTATAAAGAGATTTGACACAATAACGTAATTTTCCTATTCAACATGTTTGATCTAATGGTTCTACACTATATTTATCACGCATAACCTAATTAAGAATTTTAGCAAAATTTAAACCATAGTATTTGCTTTGTCACTGTGTTAAATAAAAATTTTTGTCGTCAAAAACACTTGAAATTATGGGTAAAAGGGTTTTTAAAGACGCTGAATCGATTGATGCAGTATGTTCGTAAATAGGAAGTGTATATCATAGAGAAATTTGGTTGGGAATCTATTGAAGTTGAAGTAGTACAGCGAAACTCGAAGGAAGTCAATTTTGATGAGAATTATAAAGAGATTTGACACAATAACGTAATTTTCCTATTCAACATGTTTGATCTAATGGTTCTACACTATATTTATCACGCATAACCTAATTAAGAATTTTAGCAAAATTTAAACCATAGTATTTGCTTTGTCACTGTGTTAAGTAAAATATTTTTGTCGTCCAAAACACTTGAAAATATGGGTAAAAGGGTTTTTAAAGACGCTGAATCGATTGATGCAGTATGTTCGTAAATAGGAAGTGTATATCATAGAGAAATTTGGTTGGGAATCTATTGAAGTTGAAGTAGTACAGCGAAACTCGAAGGAAGTCAATTTTGATGAGAATTATAAAGAGATTTGACACAATAACGTAATTTTCCTATTCAACATGTTTGATCTAATGGTTCTACACTATATTTATCACGCATAACCTAATTAAGAATTTTAGCAAAATTTAAACCATAGTATTTGCTTTGTCACTGTGTTAAGTAAAAAATTTTTGTCGTCCAAAACACTTGAAAATATGGGTAAAAGGGTTTTTAAAGACGCTGAATCGATTGATGCAGTATGTTCGTAAATAGGAAGTGTATATCATAGAGAAATTTGGTTGGGAATCTATTGAAGTTGAAGTAGTACAGCGAAACTCGAAGGAAGTCAATTTTGATGAGAATTATAAAGAGATTTGACACAATAACGTAATTTTCCTATTCAACATGTTTGATCTAATGGTTCTACACTATATTTATCACGCATAACCTAATTAAGAATTTTAGCAAAATTTAAACCATATTATTTGCTTTGTCACTGTGTTGAAGTAAAAAATTTTTGTCTTCAAAAACACTTGAAAATATGGGTAAAAGGGTTTTTAAAGACGCTGAATCAATTAATGCAGTATGTTCGTAAATAGAAAGTGTATATCATAGAGAAATTTGGTTGGGAATCTATTGAAGTTGAAGTAGTACAGCGAAACTCGAAGGAAGTCAATTTTGATGAGAATTATAAAGAGATTTGACACAATAACGTAATTTTCCTATTCAACATGTTTGATCTAATGGTTCTACACTATATTTATCACGCATAACCTAATTAAGAATTTTAGCAAAATTTAAACCATAGTATTTGCTTTGTCACTGTGTTAAGTAAAATATTTTTGTCGTCCAAAACACTTGAAAATATGGGTAAAAGGGTTTTTAAAGACGCTGAATCGATTGATGCAGTATGTTCGTAAATAGGAAGTGTATATCATAGAGAAATTTGGTTGGGAATCTATTGAAGTTGAAGAGTACGGCGAAACTCGAAGGAAGTCAATTTTGATGAGAATTATAAAGAGATTTGACACAATAACGTAATTTTCCTATTCAACATGTTTGATCTAATGGTTCTACACTATATTTATCACGCATAACCTAATTAAGAATTTTAGCAAAATTTAAACCATAGTATTTGCTTTGTCACTGTGTTAAGTAAAACATTTTTGTCGTCCAAAACACTTGAAATTATGGGTAAAAGGGTTTTTAAAGACGCTGAATCGATTGATGCAGTTTGTTCGTAAATAGAGAAATTTGGTTGGGAATCTATTGAAGTTGAAGTAGTACAGCGAAACTCAAAGGAAGTCAATTTTGATGGGAATTATAAAGAGATTTGACATTATAACGTAATTTTCCTATTCAACATGTTTGATCTAATGGTTCTACACTATATTTATCACGCATAACCTAATTAAGAATTTTAGCAAAATTTAAACCATAGTATTTGCTTTGTCACTGTGTTGAAGTAAAAAATTTTTGTCGTCAAAAACACTTGAAAATATGGGTAAAAGGGTTTTTAAAGACGCTGAATCAATTGATGCAGTATGTTCGTAAATAGAAAGTGTATATCATAGAGAAATTTGGTTGGGAATCTATTGAAGTTGAAGTAGTACAGCGAAACTCGAAGGAAGTCAATTTTGATGAGAATTATAAAGAGATTTGACACAATAACGTAATTTTCCTATTCAACATGTTTGATCTAATGGTTCTACACTATATTTATCACGCATAACCTAATTAAGAATTTTAGCAAAATTTAAACCATAGTATTTGCTTTGTCACTGTGTTAAGTAAAATATTTTTGTCGTCCAAAACACTTGAAAATATGGGTAAAAGGGTTTTTAAAGACGCTGAATCGATTGATGCAGTATGTTCGTAAATAGGAAGTGTATATCATAGAGAAATTTGGTTGGGAATCTATTGAAGTTGAAGTAGTACAGCGAAACTCGAAGGAAGTCAATTTTGATGAGAATTATAAAGAGATTTGACACAATAACGTAATTTTCCTATTCAACATGTTTGATCTAATGGTTCTACACTATATTTATCACGCATAACCTAATTAAGAATTTTAGCAAAATTTAAACCATAGTATTTGCTTTGTCACTGTGTTAAATAAAAATTTTTGTCGTCCAAAACACTTGAAATTATGGGTAAAAGGGTTTTTAAAGACGCTGAATCAATTGATGCAGTATGTTTGTAAATAGGAAGTGTATATCATAAAGAAATATGGTTGGAAATCTATTGAAGTTGAAGAGTACGGCGAAACTCGAAGGAAGTCAATTTTGATGAGAATTATAAAGAGATTTGACACAATAACGTAATTTTCCTATTCAACATGTTTGATCTAATGGTTCTACACTATATTTATCACGCATAACCTAATTAAGAATTTTAGCAAAATTTAAACCATAGTATTTGCTTTGTCACTGTGTTAAGTAAAATATTTTTGTCGTCCAAAACACTTGAAAATATGGGTAAAAGGGTTTTTAAAGACGCTGAATCGATTGATGCAGTATGTTCGTAAATAGGAAGTGTATATCATAGAGAAATTTGGTTGGGAATCTATTGAAGTTGAAGTAGTACAGCGAAACTCGAAGGAAGTCAATTTTGATGAGAATTATAAAGAGATTTGACACAATAACGTAATTTTCCTATTCAACATGTTTGATCTAATGGTTCTACACTATATTTATCACGCATAACCTAATTAAGAATTTTAGCAAAATTTAAACCATAGTATTTGCTTTGTCACTGTGTTAAGTAAAATATTTTTGTCGTCCAAAACACTTGAAAATATGGGTAAAAGGGTTTTTAAAGACGCTGAATCGATTGATGCAGTATGTTCGTAAATAGGAAGTGTATATCATAGAGAAATTTGGTTGGGAATCTATTGAAGTTGAAGAGTACGGCGAAACTCGAAGGAAGTCAATTTTGATGAGAATTATAAAGAGATTTGACACAATAACGTAATTTTCCTATTCAACATGTTTGATCTAATGGTTCTACACTATATTTATCACGCATAACCTAATTAAGAATTTTAGCAAAATTTAAACCATAGTATTTGCTTTGTCACTGTGTTAAGTAAAAATTTTTGTCGTCCAAAACACTTGAAATTATGGGTAAAAGGGTTTTTAAAGACGCTGAATCGATTGATGCAGTATGTTCGTAAATAGGAAGTGTATATCATAGAGAAATTTGGTTGGGAATCTATTGAAGTTGAAGTAGTACAGCGAAACTCGAAGGAAGTCAATTTTGATGAGAATTATAAAGAGATTTGACACAATAACGTAATTTTCCTATTCAACATGTTTGATCTAATGGTTCTACACTATATTTATCACGCATAACCTAATTAAGAATTTTAGCAAAATTTAAACCATAGTATTTGCTTTGTCACTGTGTTAAGTAAAATATTTTTGTCGTCCAAAACACTTGAAAATATGGGTAAAAGGGTTTTTAAAGACGCTGAATCGATTGATGCAGTATGTTCGTAAATAGGAAGTGTATATCATAGAGAAATTTGGTTGGGAATCTATTGAAGTTGAAGAGTACGGCGAAACTCGAAGGAAGTCAATTTTGATGAGAATTATAAAGAGATTTGACACAATAACGTAATTTTCCTATTCAACATGTTTGATCTAATGGTTCTACACTATATTTATCACGCATAACCTAATTAAGAATTTTAGCAAAATTTAAACCATAGTATTTGCTTTGTCACTGTGTTAAGTAAAAAATTTTTGTCGTCCAAAACACTTGAAATTATGGGTAAAAGGGTTTTTAAAGACGCTGAATCGATTGATGCAGTTTGTTCGTAAATAGAGAAATTTGGTTGGGAATCTATTGAAGTTGAAGTAGTACAGCGAAACTCAAAGGAAGTCAATTTTGATGGGAATTATAAAAAGATTTGACATTATAACGTAATTTTCCTATTCAACATGTTTGATCTAATGGTTCTACACTATATTTATCACGCATAACCTAATTAAGAATTTTAGCAAAATTTAAACCATAGTATTTGCTTTGTCACTGTGTTGAAGTAAAAAATTTTTGTCGTCAAAAACACTTGAAAATATGGGTAAAAGGGTTTTTAAAGACGCTGAATCCATTGATGCAGTTTGTTTGTAAATAGAGAAATTTGGTTGGGAACCTATTGAAGTTGAAGTAGTACAGCGAAACTCGAAGGAAGTGAATTTTGATGGGAATTATAAAGAGATTTGACATTATAACGTTATTTTCCTATTCAACATGTTTGATCTAATGGTTCTACACTATATTTATCACGCATAACCTAATTAAGAATTTTAGCAAAATTTCAACCATAGTATTTGCTTTGTCACTGTGTTAAGTAAAAAATTTTTGTCGTCCAAAACACTTGAAATTATGGGTAAAATTGTTTTTAAAGACGCTGAATCGATTGATGCAGTTTGTTCGTAAATAGAGAAATTTGGTTGGGAATCTATTGAAGTTGAAGTAGTACAGCGAAACTCAAAGGAAGTCAATTTTGATGGGAATTATGAAGAGATTTGACATTATAACGTTATTTTCCTATTCAACATGTTTGATCTAATGGTTCTACACTATATTTATCACGCATAACCTAATTAAGAATTTTAGCAAAATTTAAACCATATTATTTGCTTTGTCACTGTGTTGAAGTAAAAAATTTTTGTCTTCAAAAACACTTGAAAATATGGGTAAAAGGGTTTTTAAAGACGCTGAATCAATTAATGCAGTATGTTCGTAAATAGAAAGTGTATATCATAGAGAAATTTGGTTGGGAATCTATTGAAGTTGAAGTAGTACAGCGAAACTCGAAGGAAGTCAATTTTGATGAGAATTATAAAGAGATTTGACACAATAACGTAATTTTCCTATTCAACATGTTTGATCTAATGGTTCTACACTATATTTATCACGCATAACCTAATTAAGAATTTTAGCAAAATTTAAACCATAGTATTTGCTTTGTCACTGTGTTAAGTAAAATATTTTTGTCGTCCAAAACACTTGAAAATATGGGTAAAAGGGTTTTTAAAGACGCTGAATCGATTGATGCAGTATGTTCGTAAATAGGAAGTGTATATCATAGAGAAATTTGGTTGGGAATCTATTGAAGTTGAAGAGTACGGCGAAACTCGAAGGAAGTCAATTTTGATGAGAATTATAAAGAGATTTGACACAATAACGTAATTTTCCTATTCAACATGTTTGATCTAATGGTTCTACACTATATTTATCACGCATAACCTAATTAAGAATTTTAGCAAAATTTAAACCATAGTATTTGCTTTGTCACTGTGTTAAGTAAAAAATTTTTGTCGTCCAAAACACTTGAAATTATGGGTACAAGGGTTTTTAAAGACGCTGAATCGATTGATGCAGTTTGTTCGTAAATAGAGAAATTTGGTTGGGAATCTATTGAAGTTGAAGTAGTACAGCGAAACTCAAAGGAAGTCAATTTTGATGGGAATTATAAAGAGATTTGACATTATAACGTAATTTTCCTATTCAACATGTTTGATCTAATGGTTCTACACTATATTTATCACGCATAACCTAATTAAGAATTTTAGCAAAATTTAAACCATAGTATTTGCTTTGTCACTGTGTTGAAGTAAAAAATTTTTGTCGTCAAAAACACTTGAAAATATGGGTAAAAGGGTTTTTAAAGACGCTGAATCCATTGATGCAGTTTGTTCGTAAATAGAGAAATTTGGTTGGGAACCTATTGAAGTTGAAGTAGTACAGCGAAACTCAAAGGAAGTCAATTTTGATGGGAATTATAAATAGATTTCACATTATAACGTTAATTTCCTATTAAACATGTTTGATATAAAGGTTCTAAACTATATTTATAAATAATAACATAATTAAGAATTTTAGCAAAATTTCAACCATAGTATTTGCTTTGTCACTGTGTTAAGTAAAAATTTTTGTCGTCCAAAACACTTGAAATTATGGGTAAAATTGTTTTTAAAGACGCTGAATCGATTGATGCATTTTGTTCGTAAATGGAGATATTTGGTTGGGAATCTATTGAAGTTGAAGTAGTACAGCGAAACTCGAAGGAAGTGAATTTTGATGGGAATTATGAAGAGATTTGACATTATAACGTTATTTTCCTATTCAACATGTTTGATCTAATGGTTCTACACTATATTTATCACGCATAACCTAATTAAGAATTTTAGCAAAATTTAAACCATATTATTTGCTTTGTCACTGTGTTGAAGTAAAATATTTTTGTCGTCCAAAACACTTGAAAATATGGGTAAAAGGGTTTTTAAAGACGCTGAATCAATTAATGCAGTATGTTCGTAAATAGAAAGTGTATATCATAGAGAAATTTGGTTGGGAATCTATTGAAGTTGAAGTAGTACAGCGAAACTCGAAGGAAGTCAATTTTGATGAGAATTATAAAGAGATTTGACACAATAACGTAATTTTCCTATTCAACATGTTTGATCTAATGGTTCTACACTATATTTATCACGCATAACCTAATTAAGAATTTTAGCAAAATTTAAACCATAGTATTTGCTTTGTCACTGTGTTAAGTAAAATATTTTTGTCGTCCAAAACACTTGAAAATATGGGTAAAAGGGTTTTTAAAGACGCTGAATCGATTGATGCAGTATGTTCGTAAATAGGAAGTGTATATCATAGAGAAATTTGGTTGGGAATCTATTGAAGTTGAAGTAGTACAGCGAAACTCGAAGGAAGTCAATTTTGATGAGAATTATAAAGAGATTTGACACAATAACGTAATTTTCCTATTCAACATGTTTGATCTAATGGTTCTACACTATATTTATCACGCATAACCTAATTAAGAATTTTAGCAAAATTTAAACCATAGTATTTGCTTTGTCACTGTGTTAAGTAAAAATTTTTGTCGTCCAAAACACTTGAAATTATGGGTACAAGGGTTTTTAAAGACGCTGAATCGATTGATGCAGTATGTTCGTAAATAGGAAGTGTATATCATAGAGAAATTTGGTTGGGAATCTATTGAAGTTGAAGAGTACGGCGAAACTCGAAGGAAGTCAATTTTGATGAGAATTATAAAGAGATTTGACACAATAACGTAATTTTCCTATTCAACATGTTTGATCTAATGGTTCTACACTATATTTATCACGCATAACCTAATTAAGAATTTTAGCAAAATTTAAACCATAGTATTTGCTTTGTCACTGTGTTAAGTAAAATATTTTTGTCGTCCAAAACACTTGAAAATATGGGTAAAAGGGTTTTTAAAGACGCTGAATCGATTGATGCAGTATGTTCGTAAATAGGAAGTGTATATCATAGAGAAATTTGGTTGGGAATCTATTGAAGTTGAAGTAGTACAGCGAAACTCGAAGGAAGTCAATTTTGATGAGAATTATAAAGAGATTTGACACAATAACGTAATTTTCCTATTCAACATGTTTGATCTAATGGTTCTACACTATATTTATCACGCATAACCTAATTAAGAATTTTAGCAAAATTTAAACCATAGTATTTGCTTTGTCACTGTGTTAAGTAAAATATTTTTGTCGTCCAAAACACTTGAAAATATGGGTAAAAGGGTTTTTAAAGACGCTGAATCGATTGATGCAGTATGTTCGTAAATAGGAAGTGTATATCATAGAGAAATTTGGTTGGGAATCTATTGAAGTTGAAGAGTACGGCGAAACTCGAAGGAAGTCAATTTTGATGAGAATTATAAAGAGATTTGACACAATAACGTAATTTTCCTATTCAACATGTTTGATCTAATGGTTCTACACTATATTTATCACGCATAACCTAATTAAGAATTTTAGCAAAATTTAAACCATAGTATTTGCTTTGTCACTGTGTTAAGTAAAAAATTTTTGTCGTCCAAAACACTTGAAATTATGGGTAAAAGGGTTTTTAAAGACGCTGAATCGATTGATGCAGTTTGTTCGTAAATAGAGAAATTTGGTTGGGAATCTATTGAAGTTGAAGTAGTACAGCGAAACTCAAAGGAAGTCAATTTTGATGGGAATTATGAAAAGATTTGACATTATAACGTAATTTTCCTATTCAACATGTTTGATCTAATGGTTCTACACTATATTTATCACGCATAACCTAATTAAGAATTTTAGCAAAATTTAAACCATAGTATTTGCTTTGTCACTGTGTTGAAGTAAAAAATTTTTGTCGTCAAAAACACTTGAAAATATGGGTAAAAGGGTTTTTAAAGACGCTGAATCCATTGATGCAGTTTGTTCGTAAATGGAGATATTTGGTTGGGAATCTATTGAAGTTGAAGTAGTACAGCGAAACTCGAAGGAAGTGAATTTTGATGGGAATTATAAATAGATTTCACATTATAACGTTAATTTCCTATTAAACACTATATTTATCAAGCATTAAGAATTTTAGCAAAATTTCAACCATAGTATTTGCTTTGTCACTGTGTTAAGTAAAAATTTTTGTCGTCCAAAACACTTGAAATTATGGGTAAAATTGTTTTTAAAGACGCTGAATCGATTGATGCATTTTGTTCGTAAATGGAGATATTTGGTTGGGAATCTATTGAAGTTAAAGTAGTACAGCGAAACTCGAAGGAAGTTAATTTTGATGGGAATTATGAAGAGATTTGACATTATAACGTTATTTTCCTATTCAACATGTTTGATCTAATGGTTCTACACTATATTTATCACGCATAACCTAATTAAGAATTTTAGCAAAATTTAAACCATATTATTTGCTTTGTCACTGTGTTGAAGTAAAAAATTTTTGTCTTCAAAAACACTTGAAAATATGGGTAAAAGGGTTTTTAAAGACGCTGAATCAATTAATGCAGTATGTTCGTAAATAGAAAGTGTATATCATAGAGAAATTTGGTTGGGAATCTATTATAGTTGAAGTAGTACAGCGAAACTCGAAGGAAGTCAATTTTGATGAGAATTATAAAGAGATTTGACACAATAACGTAATTTTCCTATTCAACATGTTTGATCTAATGGTTCTACACTATATTTATCACGCATAACCTAATTAAGAATTTTAGCAAAATTTAAACCATAGTATTTGCTTTGTCACTGTGTTAAGTAAAATATTTTTGTCGTCCAAAACACTTGAAAATATGGGTAAAAGGGTTTTTAAAGACGCTGAATCGATTGATGCAGTATGTTCGTAAATAGGAAGTGTATATCATAGAGAAATTTGGTTGGGAATCTATTGAAGTTGAAGTAGTACAGCGAAACTCGAAGGAAGTCAATTTTGATGAGAATTATAAAGAGATTTGACACAATAACGTAATTTTCCTATTCAACATGTTTGATCTAATGGTTCTACACTATATTTATCACGCATAACCTAATTAAGAATTTTAGCAAAATTTAAACCATAGTATTTGCTTTGTCACTGTGTTAAGTAAAATATTTTTGTCGTCCAAAACACTTGAAATTATGGGTAAAAGGGTTTTTAAAGACGCTGAATTGATGCAGTATGTTCGTAAATAGGAAGTGTATATCATAGAGAAATTTGGTTGGGAATCTATTGAAGTTGAAGTAGTACAGCGAAACTCAAAGGAAGTCAATTTTGATGGGAATTATAAAGAGATTTGACACAATAACGTAATTTTCCTATTCAACATGTTTGATCTAATGGTTCTACACTATATTTATCACGCATAACCTAATTAAGAATTTTAGCAAAATTTAAACCATAGTATTTGCTTTGTCACTGTGTTAAGTAAAATATTTTTGTCGTCCAAAACACTTGAAAATATGGGTAAAAGGGTTTTTAAAGACGCTGAATCAATTGATGCAGTATGTTTGTAAATAGGAAGTGTATATCATAGAGAAATTTGGTTGGGAATCTATTGAAGTTGAAGTAGTACAGCGAAACTCGAAGGAAGTCAATTTTGATGAGAATTATAAAGAGATTTGACACAATAACGTAATTTTCCTATTCAACATGTTTGATCTAATGGTTCTACACTATATTTATCACGCATAACCTAATTAAGAATTTTAGCAAAATTTAAACCATAGTATTTGCTTTGTCACTGTGTTGAAGTAAAAAATTTTTGTCGTCAAAAACACTTGAAAATATGGGTAAAAGGGTTTTTAAAGACGCTGAATCGATTGATGCAGTTTGTTCGTAAATAGAGAAATTTGGTTGGGAATCTATTGAAGTTGAAGTAGTACAGCGAAACTCGAAGGAAGTCAATTTTGATGGGAATTATAAAGAGATTTGACATTATAACGTAATTTTCCTATTCAACATGTTTGATCTAATGGTTCTACACTATATTTATCACGCATTAAGAATTTTAGCAAAATTTCAACCATAGTATTTGCTTTGTCACTGTGTTAGTAAAAAATTTTTGTCGTCCAAAACACTTGAAATTATGGGTAAAATTGTTTTTAAAGACACTGAATCGATTGATGCATTTTGTTCGTAAATAGAGAAATCTGGTTGGGAATCTATTGAAGTTGAAGTAGTACAGCGCAACTCGAAGGAAGTCAATTTTGATGGGAATTATGAAGAGATTTGACATTATAACGTTATTTTCCTATTCATCATGTTTGATCTAATGGTTCTACACTATATTTATCACGCATAACCTAATTAAGAATTTTAGCAAAATTTAAACCATAGTATTTGCTTTGTCACTGTATTAAGTAAAAAATTTTTGTCGTCAAAAACACTTGAAAATATGGGTAAAAGGGTTTTTAAAGACGCTGAATCAATTGATGCAGTATGTTCGTAAATAGAAAGTGTATATCATAGAGAAATTTGGTTGGGAATCTATTGAAGTTGAAGTAGTACAGCGAAACTCAAAGGAAGTCAATTTTGATGGGAATTATAAAGAGATTTGACACAATAACGTAATTTTCCTATTCAACATGTTTGATCTAATGGTTCTACACTATATTTATCACGCATAACCTAATTAAGAATTTTAGCAAAATTTAAACCATAGTATTTGCTTTGTCACTGTGTTAAGTAAAATATTTTTGTCGTCCAAAACACTTGAAAATATGGGTTAAAGGGTTTTTAAAGACGCTGAATCGATTGATGCAGTTTGTTCGTAAATAGAAAGTGTATATCATAGAGAAATTTGGTTTGGAATCTATTATAGTTGAAGTAGTACAGCGAAACTCGAAGGAAGTCAATTTTGATGAGAATTATAAAGAGATTTGACACAATAACGTAATTTTCCTATTCAACATGTTTGATCTAATGGTTCTACACTATATTTATCACGCATAACCTAATTAAGAATTTTAGCAAAATTTAAACCATAGTATTTGCTTTGTCACTGTGTTAATTAAAAAATTTTTGTCGTCCAAAACACTTGAAATTATGGGTAAAAGGGTTTTTAAAGACGCTGAATCGATTGATGCAGTATGTTCGTAAATAGGAAGTGTATATCATAGAGAAGTTTGGTTGGGAATCTATTGAAGTTGAAGTAGTACAGCGAAACTCGAAGGAAGTCAATTTTGATGAGAATTATAAAGAGATTTGACACAATAACGTAATTTTCCTATTCAACATGTTTGATCTAATGGTTCTACACTATATTTATCACGCATAACCTAATTAAGAATTTTAGCAAAATTTAAACCATAGTATTTGCTTTGTCACTGTGTTAAGTAAAATATTTTTGTCGTCCAAAACACTTGAAAATATGGGTAAAAGGGTTTTTAAAGACGCTGAATCGATTGATGCAGTATGTTCGTAAATAGGAAGTGTATATCATAGAGAAATTTGGTTGGGAATCTATTGAAGTTGAAGTAGTACAGCGAAACTCGAAGGAAGTCAATTTTGATGAGAATTATAAAGAGATTTGACACAATAACGTAATTTTCCTATTCAACATGTTTGATCTAATGGTTCTACACTATATTTATCACGCATAACCTAATTAAGAATTTTAGCAAAATTTAAACCATAGTATTTGCTTTGTCACTGTGTTAAGTAAAATATTTTTGTCGTCCAAAACACTTGAAAATATGGGTAAAAGGGTTTTTAAAGACGCTGAATCGATTGATGCAGTATGTTCGTAAATAGGAAGTGTATATCATAGAGAAATTTGGTTGGGAATCTATTGAAGTTGAAGAGTACGGCGAAACTCGAAGGAAGTCAATTTTGATGAGAATTATAAAGAGATTTGACACAATAACGTAATTTTCCTATTCAACATGTTTGATCTAATGGTTCTACACTATATTTATCACGCATAACCTAATTAAGAATTTTAGCAAAATTTAAACCATAGTATTTGCTTTGTCACTGTGTTAAGTAAAAAATTTTTGTCGTCCAAAACACTTGAAATTATGGGTAAAAGGGTTTTTAAAGACGCTGAATCGATTGATGCAGTTTGTTCGTAAATAGAGAAATTTGGTTGGGAATCTATTAAAGTTGAAGTAGTACAGCGAAACTCGAAGTCAATTTTGATGGGAATTATAAAGAGATTTCACATTATAACGTTATTTTCCTATTAAACATGTTTGATCAAATGGTTCTACACTATATTTATTACGCATAACCTAATTAAGAATTTTAGCAAAATTTAAACCATAGTATTTGCTTTGTCACTGTGTTAAATAAAAAATTTTGTCGTCCAATACACTAGAAATAATGGGTAAAATTGTTTTTAAAGACGCTGAATCGATTGATGCAGTTTGTTTGTAAATGGAGAAATTTGGTTGAGAATCTATTGAAGTTGAAGTAGGACAGCGAAACTCGAAGAAAGTCAATTTTGATGGGAATTATGAAGAGATTTGACATTATAACGTTATTATCCTATTCAACATGTTTGATCTAATGGTTCTACACTATATTTATCACGCATAACCTAATTAAGAATTTTAGCAAAATTTAAACCATAGTATTTGCTTTGTCACTGTGTTGAAGTAAAAAATTTTTGTCGTCAAAAACACTTGAAAATATGGGTAAAAGGGTTTTTAAAGACGCTGAATCAATTAATGCAGTATGTTCGTAAATAGAAAGTGTATATCATAGAGAAATTTGGTTGGGAATCTATTGAAGTTGAAGTAGTACAGCGAAACTCGAAGGAAGTCAATTTTGATGAGAATTATAAAGAGATTTGACACAATAACGTAATTTTCCTATTCAACATGTTTGATCTAATGGTTCTACACTATATTTATCACGCATAACCTAATTAAGAATTTTAGCAAAATTTAAACCATAGTATTTGCTTTGTCACTGTGTTAAGTAAAATATTTTTGTCGTCCAAAACACTTGAAAATATGGGTAAAAGGGTTTTTAAAGACGCTGAATCGATTGATGCAGTATGTTCGTAAATAGGAAGTGTATATCATAGAGAAATTTGGTTGGGAATCTATTGAAGTTGAAGTAGTACAGCGAAACTCGAAGGAAGTCAATTTTGATGAGAATTATAAAGAGATTTGACACAATAACGTAATTTTCCTATTCAACATGTTTGATCTAATGGTTCTACACTATATTTATCACGCATAACCTAATTAAGAATTTTAGCAAAATTTAAACCATAGTATTTGCTTTGTCACTGTGTTAAGTAAAAAATTTTTGTCGTCCAAAACACTTGAAATTATGGGTAAAAGGGTTTTTAAAGACGCTGAATCGATTGATGCAGTATGTTCGTAAATAGGAAGTGTATATCATAGAGAAATTTGGTTGGGAATCTATTGAAGTTGAAGAGTACGGCGAAACTCGAAGGAAGTCAATTTTGATGAGAATTATAAAGAGATTTGACACAATAACGTAATTTTCCTATTCATCATGTTTGATCTAATGGTTCTACACTATATTTATCACGCATAACCTAATTAAGAATTTTAGCAAAATTTAAACCATAGTATTTGCTTTGTCACTGTGTTAAGTAAAATATTTTTGTCGTCCAAAACACTTGAAAATATGGGTAAAAGGGTTTTTAAAGACGCTGAATCGATTGATGCAGTATGTTCGTAAATAGGAAGTGTATATCATAGAGAAATTTGGTTGGGAATCTATTGAAGTTGAAGTAGTACAGCGAAACTCGAAGGAAGTCAATTTTGATGAGAATTATAAAGAGATTTGACACAATAACGTAATTTTCCTATTCAACATGTTTGATCTAATGGTTCTACACTATATTTATCACGCATAACCTAATTAAGAATTTTAGCAAAATTTAAACCATAGTATTTGCTTTGTCACTGTGTTAAGTAAAATATTTTTGTCGTCCAAAACACTTGAAAATATGGGTAAAAGGGTTTTTAAAGACGCTGAATCGATTGATGCAGTATGTTCGTAAATAGAGAAATTTGGTTGGGAATCTATTGAAGTTGAAGTAGTACAGCGAAACTCGAAGGAAGTCAATTTTGATGGGAATTATAAAGAGATTTGACATTATAACGTAATTTTCCTATTCAACATGTTTGATCTAATGGTTCTACACTATATTTATCACGCATTAAGAATTTTAGCAAAATTTCAACCATAGTATTTGCTTTGTCACTGTGTTAAGTAAAAATTTTTGTCGTCCAAAACCCTTGAAATTATGGGTAAAATTGTTTTTAAAGACGCTGAATCGATTGATGCAGTTTGTTCGTAAATAGAGAAATTTGGTTGGGAATCTATTGAAGTTGAAGTAGTACAGCGAAACTCAAAGGAAGTCAATTTTGATGGGAATTATGAAAAGATTTGACATTATAACGTAATTTTCCTATTCAACATGTTTGATCTAATGGTTCTACACTATATTTATCACGCATAACCTAATTAAGAATTTTAGCAAAATTTAAACCATAGTATTTGCTTTGTCACTGTGTTGAAGTAAAAAATTTTTGTCGTCAAAAACACTTGAAAATATGGGTAAAAGGGTTTTTAAAGACGCTGAATCCATTGATGCAGTTTGTTCGTAAATAGAGAAATTTGGTTGGGAACCTATTGAAGTTGAAGTAGTACAGCGAAACTCGAAGTCAATTTTGATGGGAATTATAAATAGATTTCACATTATAACGTAATTTTCCTATTCAACATGTTTAATCTAATGGTTCTACACTATATTTATCACGCATAACCTAATTAAGAATTTTAGCAAAATTTCAACCATAGTATTTGCTTTGTCACTGTGTTAAGTAAAAAATTTTTGTCGTCCAAAACACTTGAAATTATGGGTAAAATTGTTTTTAAAGACGCTGAATCGATTGATGCATTTTGTTCGTAAGTAGTACAGCGAAACTCGAAGGAAGTGAATTTTGATGGGAATTATGAAGAGATTTGACATTATAACGTTATTTTCCTATTCAACATGTTTGATCTAATGGTTCTACACTATATTTATCACGCATAACCTAATTAAGAATTTTAGCAAAATTTAAACCATATTATTTGCTTTGTCACTGTGTTGAAGTAAAAAATTTTTGTCTTCAAAAACACTTGAAAATATGGGTAAAAGGGTTTTTAAAGACGCTGAATCAATTAATGCAGTATGTTCGTAAATAGAAAGTGTATATCATAGAGAAATTTGGTTGGGAATCTATTGAAGTTGAAGTAGTACAGCGAAACTCGAAGGAAGTCAATTTTGATGAGAATTATAAAGAGATTTGACACAATAACGTAATTATCCTATTCAACATGTTTGATCTAATGGTTCTACACTATATTTATCACGCATAACCTAATTAAGAATTTTAGCAAAATTTAAACCATAGTATTTGCTTTGTCACTGTGTTAAGTAAAATATTTTTGTCGTCCAAAACACTTGAAAATATGGGTAAAAGGGTTTTTAAAGACGCTGAATCGATTGATGCAGTATGTTCGTAAATAGGAAGTGTATATCATAGAGAAATTTGGTTGGGAATCTATTGAAGTTGAAGAGTACGGCGAAACTCGAAGGAAGTCAATTTTGATGAGAATTATAAAGAGATTTGACACAATAACGTAATTTTCCTATTCAACATGTTTGATCTAATGGTTCTACACTATATTTATCACGCATAACCTAATTAAGAATTTTAGCAAAATTTAAACCATAGTATTTGCTTTGTCACTGTGTTAAGTAAAAAATTTTTGTCGTCCAAAACACTTGAAATTATGGGTACAAGGGTTTTTAAAGACGCTGAATCGATTGATGCAGTTTGTTCGTAAATAGAGAAATTTGGTTGGGAATCTATTGAAGTTGAAGTAGTACAGCGAAACTCAAAGGAAGTCAATTTTGATGGGAATTATGAAAAGATTTGACATTATAACGTAATTTTCCTATTCAACATGTTTGATCTAATGGTTCTACACTATATTTATCACGCATAACCTAATTAAGAATTTTAGCAAAATTTAAACCATAGTATTTGCTTTGTCACTGTGTTGAAGTAAAAAATTTTTGTCGTCAAAAACACTTGAAAATATGGGTAAAAGGGTTTTTAAAGACGCTGAATCCGATTGATGCAGTTTGTTCGTAAATAGAGAAATTTGGTTGGGAACCTATTGAAGTTGAAGTAGTACAGCGAAACTCGAAGTCAATTTTGATGGGAATTATAAATAGATTTCACATTATAACGTTAATTTCCTATTAAACATGTTTGATCTAATGGTTCTACACTATATTTATCACGCATAACCTAATTAAGAATTTTAGCAAAATTTCAACCATAGTATTTGCTTTGTCACTGTGTTAAGTAAAAAATTTTTGTCGTCCAAAACACTTGAAATTATGGGTAAAATTGTTTTTAAAGACGCTGAATCGATTGATGCATTTTGTTCGTAAATGGAGATATTTGGTTGGGAATCTATTGAAGTTGAAGTAGTACAGCGAAACTCGAAGGAAGTCAATTTTGATGGGAATTATGAAGAGATTTGACATTATAACGTTATTTTCCTATTCAACATGTTTGATCTAATGGTTCTACACTATATTTATCACGCATAACCTAATTAAGAATTTTAGCAAAATTTAAACCATAGTATTTGCTTTGTCACTGTGTTGAAGTAAAAAATTTTTGTCGTCCAAAACACTTGAAAATATGGGTAAAAGGGTTTTTAAAGACGCTGAATCGATTGATGCAGTATGTTCGTAAATAGGAAGTGTATATCATAGAGAAATTTGGTTGGGAATCTATTGAAGTTGAAGTAGTACAGCGAAACTCGAAGGAAGTCAATTTTGATGAGAATTATAAAGAGATTTGACACAATAACGTAATTTTTCTATTCAACATGTTTGATCTAATGGTTCTACACTATATTTATCACGCATAACCTAATTAAGAATTTTAGCAAAATTTAAACCATAGTATTTGCTTTGTCACTGTGTTAAGTAAAAAATTTTTGTCGTCAAAAACACTTGAAAATATGGGTAAAAGGGTTTTTAAAGACGCTGAATCGATAAATGCAGTTTGTTCGTAAATAGAAAGTGTATATCATAGAGAAATTTGGTTGGGAATCTATTGAAGTTGAAGTAGTACAGCGAAACTCGAAGGAAGTCAATTTTGATGAGAATTATAAAGAGATTTGACACAATAACGTAATTTTCCTATTCAACATGTTTGATCTAATGGTTCTACACTATATTTATCACGCATAACCTAATTAAGAATTTTAGCAAAATTTAAACCATAGTATTTGCTTTGTCACTGTGTTAAGTAAAATATTTTTGTCGTCCAAAACACTTGAAAATATGGGTAAAAGGGTTTTTAAAGACGCTGAATCGATTGATGCAGTATGTTCGTAAATAGAAAGTGTATATCATAGAGAAATTTGGTTGGGAATCTATTGAAGTTGAAGTAGTACAGCGAAACTCGAAGGAAGTCAATTTTGATGAGAATTATAAAGAGATTTGACACAATAACGTAATTTTCCTATTCAACATGTTTGATCTAATGGTTCTACACTATATTTATCACGCATAACCTAATTAAGAATTTTAGCAAAATTTAAACCATAGTATTTGCTTTGTCACTGTGTTAAGTAAAAAATTTTTGTCGTCCAAAACACTTGAAATTATGGGTACAAGGGTTTTTAAAGACGCTGAATCGATTGATGCAGTATGTTCGTAAATAGGAAGTGTATATCATAGAGAAATTTGGTTGGGAATCTATTGAAGTTGAAGAGTACGGCGAAACTCGAAGGAAGTCAATTTTGATGAGAATTATAAAGAGATTTGACACAATAACGTAATTTTCCTATTCAACATGTTTGATCTAATGGTTCTACACTATATTTATCACGCATAACCTAATTAAGAATTTTAGCAAAATTTAAACCATAGTATTTGCTTTGTCACTGTGTTAAGTAAAATATTTTTGTCGTCCAAAACACTTGAAAATATGGGTAAAAGGGTTTTTAAAGACGCTGAATCGATTGATGCAGTATGTTCGTAAATAGGAAGTGTATATCATAGAGAAATTTGGTTGGGAATCTATTGAAGTTGAAGTAGTACAGCGAAACTCGAAGGAAGTCAATTTTGATGAGAATTATAAAGAGATTTGACACAATAACGTAATTTTCCTATTCAACATGTTTGATCTAATGGTTCTACACTATATTTATCACGCATAACCTAATTAAGAATTTTAGCAAAATTTAAACCATAGTATTTGCTTTGTCACTGTGTTAAGTAAAATATTTTTGTCGTCCAAAACACTTGAAAATATGGGTAAAAGGGTTTTTAAAGACGCTGAATCGATTGATGCAGTATGTTCGTAAATAGGAAGTGTATATCATAGAGAAATTTGGTTGGGAATCTATTGAAGTTGAAGTAGTACAGCGAAACTCGAAGGAAGTCAATTTTGATGAGAATTATAAAGAGATTTGACACAATAACGTAATTTTCCTATTCAACATGTTTGATCTAATGGTTCTACACTATATTTATCACGCATAACCTAATTAAGAATTTTAGCAAAATTTAAACCATAGTATTTGCTTTGTCACTGTGTTAAGTAAAATATTTTTGTCGTCCAAAACACTTGAAAATATGGGTAAAAGGGTTTTTAAAGACGCTGAATCGATTGATGCAGTATGTTCGTAAATAGGAAGTGTATATCATAGAGAAATTTGGTTGGGAATCTATTGAAGTTGAAGTAGTACAGCGAAACTCGAAGGAAGTCAATTTTGATGGGAATTATAAAGAGATTTGACATTATAACGTTATTTTCCTATTCAACATGTTTGATCTAATGGTTCTACACTATATTTATCACGCATAACCTAATTAAGAATTTTAGCAAAATTTAAACCATAGTATTTGCTTTGTCACTGTGTTAAGTAAAAATTTTTGTCGTCCAAAACCCTTGAAATTATGGGTAAAATTGTTTTTAAAGACGCTGAATCGATTGATGCAGTTTGTTCGTAAATAGAGAAATTTGGTTGGGAATCTATTGAAGTTGAAGTAGTACAGCGAAACTCAAAGGAAGTCAATTTTGATGGGAATTATGAAAAGATTTGACATTATAACGTAATTTTCCTATTCAACATGTTTGATCTAATGGTTCTACACTATATTTATCACGCATAACCTAATTAAGAATTTTAGCAAAATTTAAACCATAGTATTTGCTTTGTCACTGTGTTGAAGTAAAAAATTTTTGTCGTCAAAAACACTTGAAAATATGGGTAAAAGGGTTTTTAAAGACGCTGAATCCATTGATGCAGTTTGTTCGTAAATAGAGAAATTTGGTTGGGAACCTATTGAAGTTGAAGTAGTACAGCGAAACTCGAAGGAAGTCAATTTTGATGGGAATTATAAATAGATTTCACATTATAACGTAATTTTCCTATTCAACATGTTTGATCTAATGGTTCTACACTATATTTATCACGCATAACCTAATTAAGAATTTTAGCAAAATTTCAACCATAGTATTTGCTTTGTCACTGTGTTAAGTAAAAATTTTTGTCGTCCAAAACACTTGAAATTATGGGTAAAATTGTTTTTAAAGACGCTGAATCGATTGATGCATTTTGTTCGTAAATGGAGATATTTGGTTGGGAATCTATTGAAGTTGAAGTAGTACAGCGAAACTCGAAGGAAGTGAATTTTGATGGGAATTATGAAGAGATTTGACATTATAACGTTATTTTCCTATTCAACATGTTTGATCTAATGGTTCTACACTATATTTATCACGCATAACCTAATTAAGAATTTTAGCAAAATTTAAACCATATTATTTGCTTTGTCACTGTGTTGAAGTAAAAAATTTTTGTCTTCAAAAACACTTGAAAATATGGGTAAAAGGGTTTTTAAAGACGCTGAATCAATTAATGCAGTATGTTCGTAAATAGAAAGTGTATATCATAGAGAAATTTGGTTGGGAATCTATTGAAGTTGAAGTAGTACAGCGAAACTCGAAGGAAGTCAATTTTGATGAGAATTATAAAGAGATTTGACACAATAACGTAATTTTCCTATTCAACATGTTTGATCTAATGGTTCTACACTATATTTATCACGCATAACCTAATTAAGAATTTTAGCAAAATTTAAACCATAGTATTTGCTTTGTCACTGTGTTAAGTAAAATATTTTTGTCGTCCAAAACACTTGAAAATATGGGTAAAAGGGTTTTTAAAGACGCTGAATCGATTGATGCAGTATGTTCGTAAATAGGAAGTGTATATCATAGAGAAATTTGGTTGGGAATCTATTGAAGTTGAAGAGTACGGCGAAACTCGAAGGAAGTCAATTTTGAGGAGAATTATAAAGAGATTTGACACAATAACGTAATTTTCCTATTCAACATGTTTGATCTAATGGTTCTACACTATATTTATCACGCATAACCTAATTAAGAATTTTAGCAAAATTTAAACCATAGTATTTGCTTTGTCACTGTGTTAAGTAAAAAATTTTTGTCGTCCAAAACACTTGAAATTATGGGTACAAGGGTTTTTAAAGACGCTGAATCGATTGATGCAGTTTGTTCGTAAATAGAGAAATTTGGTTGGGAATCTATTGAAGTTGAAGTAGTACAGCGAAACTCAAAGGAAGTCAATTTTGATGGGAATTATGAAAAGATTTGACATTATAACGTAATTTTCCTATTCAACATGTTTGATCTAATGGTTCTACACTATATTTATCACGCATAACCTAATTAAGAATTTTAGCAAAATTTAAACCATAGTATTTGCTTTGTCACTGTGTTAAGTAAAAAATTTTTGTCGTCAAAAACACTTGAAAATATGGGTAAAAGGGTTTTTAAAGACGCTGAATCCATTGATGCAGTTTGTTCGTAAATAGAGAAATTTGGTTGGGAACCTATTGAAGTTGAAGTAGTACAGCGAAACTCGAAGGAAGTGAATTTTGATGGGAATTATGAAGAGATTTGACATTATAACGTTATTTTCCTATTCAACATGTTTGATCTAATGGTTCTACACTATATTTATCACGCATAACCTAATTAAGAATTTTAGCAAAATTTCAACCATAGTATTTGCTTTGTCACTGTGTTAAGTAAAAATTTTTGTCGTCCAAAACACTTGAAATTATGGGTAAAATTGTTTTTAAAGACGCTGAATCGATTGATGCATTTTGTTCGTAAATGGAGATATTTGGTTGGGAATCTATTGAAGTTGAAGTAGTACAGCGAAACTCGAAGGAAGTGAATTTTGATGGGAATTATGAAGAGATTTGACATTATAACGTTATTTTCCTATTCAACATGTTTGATCTAATGGTTCTACACTATATTTATCACGCATAACCTAATTAAGAATTTTAGCAAAATTTAAACCATAGTATTTGCTTTGTCACTGTGTTAAGTAAAATATTTTTGTCGTCCAAAACACTTGAAAATATGGGTAAAAGGGTTTTTAAAGACGCTGAATCGATTGATGCAGTATGTTCGTAAATAGAAAGTGTATATCATAGAGAAATTTGGTTGGGAATCTATTGAAGTTGAAGTAGTACAGCGAAACTCGAAGGAAGTCAATTTTGATGAGAATTATAAAGAGATTTGACACAATAACGTAATTTTTCTATTCAACATGTTTGATCTAATGGTTCTACACTATATTTATCACGCATAACCTAATTAAGAATTTTAGCAAAATTTAAACCATAGTATTTGCTTTGTCACTGTGTTAAGTAAAAATTTTTGTCGTCAAAAACACTTGAAAATATGGGTAAAAGGGTTTTTAAAGACGCTGAATCAATTGATGCAGTATGTTCGTAAATAGGAAGTGTATATCATAGAGAAATTTGGTTGGGAATCTATTGAAGTTGAAGTAGTACAGCGAAACTCGAAGGAAGTCAATTTTGATGAGAATTATAAAGAGATTTGACACAATAACGTAATTTTCCTATTCAACATGTTTGATCTAATGGTTCTACACTATATTTATCACGCATAACCTAATTAAGAATTTTAGCAAAATTTAAACCATAGTATTTGCTTTGTCACTGTGTTAAGTAAAATATTTTTGTCGTCCAAAACACTTGAAAATATGGGTAAAAGGGTTTTTAAAGACGCTGAATCGATTGATGCAGTATGTTCGTAAATAGAAAGTGTATATCATAGAGAAATTTGGTTTGGAATCTATTATAGTTGAAGTAGTACAGCGAAACTCGAAGGAAGTCAATTTTGATGAGAATTATAAAGAGATTTGACACAATAACGTAATTTTCCTATTCAACATGTTTGATCTAATGGTTCTACACTATATTTATCACGCATAACCTAATTAAGAATTTTAGCAAAATTTAAACCATAGTATTTGCTTTGTCACTGTGTTAAGTAAAAAATTTTTGTCGTCCAAAACACTTGAAATTATGGGTAAAAGGGTTTTTAAAGACGCTGAATCGATTGATGCAGTATGTTTGTAAATAGGAAGTGTATATCATAGAGAAATTTGGTTGGGAATCTATTGAAGTTGAAGAGTACGGCGAAACTCGAAGGAAGTCAATTTTGATGGGAATTATAAAGAGATTTGACACAATAACGTAATTTTCCTATTCAACATGTTTGATCTAATGGTTCTACACTATATTTATCACGCATAACCTAATTAAGAATTTTAGCAAAATTTAAACCATAGTATTTGCTTTGTCACTGTGTTAAGTAAAATATTTTTGTCGTCCAAAACACTTGAAAATATGGGTAAAAGGGTTTTTAAAGACGCTGAATCGATTGATGCAGTATGTTCGTAAATAGGAAGTGTATATCATAGAGAAATTTGGTTGGGAATCTATTGAAGTTGAAGTAGTACAGCGAAACTCGAAGGAAGTCAATTTTGATGAGAATTATAAAGAGATTTGACACAATAACGTAATTTTCCTATTCAACATGTTTGATCTAATGGTTCTACACTATATTTATCACGCATAACCTAATTAAGAATTTTAGCAAAATTTAAACCATAGTATTTGCTTTGTCACTGTGTTAAGTAAAATATTTTTGTCGTCCAAAACACTTGAAAATATGGGTAAAAGGGTTTTTAAAGACGCTGAATCGATTGATGCAGTATGTTCGTAAATAGGAAGTGTATATCATAGAGAAATTTGGTTGGGAATCTATTGAAGTTGAAGAGTACGGCGAAACTCGAAGGAAGTCAATTTTGATGAGAATTATAAAGAGATTTGACACAATAACGTAATTTTCCTATTCAACATGTTTGATCTAATGGTTCTACACTATATTTATCACGCATAACCTAATTAAGAATTTTAGCAAAATTTAAACCATAGTATTTGCTTTGTCACTGTGTTAAGTAAAAAATTTTTGTCGTCCAAAACACTTGAAATTATGGGTAAAAGGGTTTTTAAAGACGCTGAATCGATTGATGCAGTTTGTTCGTAAATGGAGAAATTTGGTTGGGAATCTATTGAAGTTGAAGTAGTACAGCGAAACTCGAAGGAAGTCAATTTTGATGGGAATTATGAAGAGATTTGACATTATAACGTTATTTTCCTATTCAACATGTTTGATCTAATGGTTCTACACTATATTTATCACGCATAACCTAATTAAGAATTTTAGCAAAATTTAAACCATAGTATTTGCTTTGTCACTGTGTTAAGTAAAAAATTTTTGTCGTCAAAAACACTTGAAAATATGGGTAAAAGGGTTTTTAAAGACGCTGAATCAATTAATGCAGTATGTTTGTAAATAGGAAGTCTATATCATAGAGAAATTTGGTTGGGAATCTATTGAAGTTGAAGTAGTACAGCGAAACTCGAAGGAAGTCAATTTTGATGAGAATTATAAAGAGATTTGACACAATAACGTAATTTTCCTATTCAACATGTTTGATCTAATGGTTCTACACTATATTTATCACGCATAACCTAATTAAGAATTTTAGCAAAATTTAAACCATAGTATTTGCTTTGTCACTGTGTTAAGTAAAATATTTTTGTCGTCCAAAACACTTGAAAATATGGGTAAAAGGGTTTTTAAAGACGCTGAATCGATTGATGCAGTATGTTCGTAAATAGAAAGTGTATATCATAGAGAAATTTGGTTGGGAATCTATTGAAGTTGAAGTAGTACAGCGAAACTCGAAGGAAGTCAATTTTGATGAGAATTATAAAGAGATTTGACACAATAACGTAATTTTCCTATTCAACATGTTTGATCTAATGGTTCTACACTATATTTATCACGCATAACCTAATTAAGAATTTTAGCAAAATTTAAACCATAGTATTTGCTTTGTCACTGTGTTAAGTAAAAAATTTTTGTCGTCCAAAACACTTGAAATTATGGGTACAAGGGTTTTTAAAGACGCTGAATCGATTGATGCAGTATGTTCGTAAATAGGAAGTGTATATCATAGAGAAATTTGGTTGGGAATCTATTGAAGTTGAAGAGTACGGCGAAACTCGAAGGAAGTCAATTTTGATGAGAATTATAAAGAGATTTGACACAATAACGTAATTTTCCTATTCAACATGTTTGATCTAATGGTTCTACACTATATTTATCACGCATAACCTAATTAAGAATTTTAGCAAAATTTAAACCATAGTATTTGCTTTGTCACTGTGTTAAAAAAATATTTTTGTCGTCCAAAACACTTGAAAATATGGGTAAAAGGGTTTTTAAAGACGCTGAATCGATTGATGCAGTATGTTCGTAAATAGGAAGTGTATATCATAGAGAAATTTGGTTGGGAATCTATTGAAGTTGAAGTAGTACAGCGAAACTCGAAGGAAGTCAATTTTGATGAGAATTATAAAGAGATTTGACACAATAACGTAATTTTCCTATTCAACATGTTTGATCTAATGGTTCTACACTATATTTATCACGCATAACCTAATTAAGAATTTTAGCAAAATTTAAACCATAGTATTTGCTTTGTCACTGTGTTAAGTAAAATATTTTTGTCGTCCAAAACACTTGAAAATATGGGTAAAAGGGTTTTTAAAGACGCTGAATCGATTGATGCAGTATGTTCGTAAATAGGAAGTGTATATCATAGAGAAATTTGGTTGGGAATCTATTGAAGTTGAAGAGTACGGCGAAACTCGAAGGAAGTCAATTTTGATGAGAATTATAAAGAGATTTGACACAATAACGTAATTTTCCTATTCAACATGTTTGATCTAATGGTTCTACACTATATTTATCACGCATAACCTAATTAAGAATTTTAGCAAAATTTAAACCATAGTATTTGCTTTGTCACTGTGTTAAGTAAAAAATTTTTGTCGTCCAAAACACTTGAAATTATGGGTAAAAGGGTTTTTAAAGACGCTGAATCGATTGATGCAGTTTGTTCGTAAATAGAGAAATTTGGTTGGGAATCTATTGAAGTTGAAGTAGTACAGCGAAACTCAAAGGAAGTCAATTTTGATGGGAATTATGAAAAGATTTGACATTATAACGTAATTTTCCTATTCAACATGTTTGATCTAATGGTTCTACACTATATTTATCACGCATAACCTAATTAAGAATTTTAGCAAAATTTAAACCATAGTATTTGCTTTGTCACTGTGTTGAAGTAAAAAATTTTTGTCGTCAAAAACACTTGAAAATATGGGTAAAAGGGTTTTTAAAGACGCTGAATCCATTGATGCAGTTTGTTCGTAAATAGAGAAATTTGGTTGGGAACCTATTGAAGTTGAAGTAGTACAGCGAAACTCGAAGGAAGTCAATTTTGATGAGAATTATAAAGAGATTTGACACAATAACGTAATTTTCCTATTCAACATGTTTGATCTAATGGTTCTACACTATATTTATCACGCATAACCTAATTAAGAATTTTAGCAAAATTTAAACCATAGTATTTGCTTTGTCACTGTGTTAAGTAAAAAATTTTTGTCGTCCAAAACACTTGAAATTATGGGTAAAATTGTTTTTAAAGACGCTGAATCGATTGATGCATTTTGTTCGTAAATGGAGATATTTGGTTGGGAATCTATTGAAGTTGAAGTAGTACAGCGAAACTCGAAGGAAGTGAATTTTGATGGGAATTATGAAGAGATTTGACATTATAACGTTATTTTCCTATTCAACATGTTTGATCTAATGGTTCTACACTATATTTATCACGCATAACCTAATTAAGAATTTTAGCAAAATTTAAACCATATTATTTGCTTTGTCACTGTGTTGAAGTAAAAAATTTTTGTCTTCAAAAACACTTGAAAATATGGGTAAAAGGGTTTTTAAAGACGCTGAATCAATTAATGCAGTATGTTCGTAAATAGAAAGTGTATATCATAGAGAAATTTGGTTGGGAATCTATTGAAGTTGAAGTAGTACAGCGAAACTCGAAGGAAGTCAATTTTGATGAGAATTATAAAGAGATTTGACACAATAACGTAATTTTTCCATTCAACATGTTTGATCTAATGGTTCTACACTATATTTATCACGCATAACCTAATTAAGAATTTTAGCAAAATTTAAACCATAGTATTTGCTTTGTCACTGTGTTAAGTAAAATATTTTTGTCGTCCAAAACACTTGAAAATATGGGTAAAAGGGTTTTTAAAGACGCTGAATCGATTGATGCAGTATGTTCGTAAATAGGAAGTGTATATCATAGAGAAATTTGGTTGGGAACCTATTGAATTTGAAGTAGTACAGCGAAACTCGAAGGAAGTCAATTTTGATGAGAATTATAAAGAGATTTGACACAATAACGTAATTTTCCTATTCAACATGTTTGATCTAATGGTTCTACACTATATTTATCACGCATAACCTAATTAAGAATTTTAGCAAAATTTAAACCATAGTATTTGCTTTGTCACTGTGTTAAGTAAAAAATTTTTGTCGTCCAAAACACTTGAAATTATGGGTACAAGGGTTTTTAAAGACGCTGAATCGATTGATGCAGTATGTTCGTAAATAGGAAGTGTATATCATAGAGAAATTTGGTTGGGAATCTATTGAAGTTGAAGAGTACGGCGAAACTCGAAGGAAGTCAATTTTGATGAGAATTATAAAGAGATTTGACACAATAACGTAATTTTCCTATTCAACATGTTTGATCTAATGGTTCTACACTATATTTATCACGCATAACCTAATTAAGAATTTTAGCAAAATTTAAACCATAGTATTTGCTTTGTCACTGTGTTAAGTAAAATATTTTTGTCGTCCAAAACACTTGAAAATATGGGTAAAAGGGTTTTTAAAGACGCTGAATCGATTGATGCAGTATGTTCGTAAATAGGAAGTGTATATCATAGAGAAATTTGGTTGGGAATCTATTGAAGTTGAAGTAGTACAGCGAAACTCGAAGGAAGTCAATTTTGATGAGAATTATAAAGAGATTTGACACAATAACGTAATTTTCCTATTCAACATGTTTGATCTAATGGTTCTACACTATATTTATCACGCATAACCTAATTAAGAATTTTAGCAAAATTTAAACCATAGTATTTGCTTTGTCACTGTGTTAAGTAAAATATTTTTGTCGTCCAAAACACTTGAAAATATGGGTAAAAGGGTTTTTAAAGACGCTGAATCGATTGATGCAGTATGTTCGTAAATAGGAAGTGTATATCATAGAGAAATTTGGTTGGGAATCTATTGAAGTTGAAGAGTACGGCGAAACTCGAAGGAAGTCAATTTTGATGAGAATTATAAAGAGATTTGACACAATAACGTAATTTTCCTATTCAACATGTTTGATCTAATGGTTCTACACTATATTTATCACGCATAACCTAATTAAGAATTTTAGCAAAATTTAAACCATAGTATTTGCTTTGTCACTGTGTTAAGTAAAAAATTTTTGTCGTCCAAAACACTTGAAATTATGGGTAAAAGGGTTTTTAAAGACGCTGAATCGATTGATGCAGTTTGTTCGTAAATGGAGATATTTGGTTGGGAATCTATTGAAGTTGAAGTAGTACAGCGAAACTCGAAGGAAGTGAATTTTGATGGGAATTATGAAGAGATTTGACATTATAACGTTATTTTCCTATTCAACATGTTTGATCTAATGGTTCTACACTATATTTATCACGCATAACCTAATTAAGAATTTTAGCAAAATTTAAACCATATTATTTGCTTTGTCACTGTGTTGAAGTAAAAAATTTTTGTCTTCAAAAACACTTGAAAATATGGGTAAAAGGGTTTTTAAAGACGCTGAATCAATTAATGCAGTATGTTCGTAAATAGAAAGTGTATATCATAGAGAAATTTGGTTGGGAATCTATTGAAGTTGAAGTAGTACAGCGAAACTCGAAGGAAGTCAATTTTGATGAGAATTATAAAGAGATTTGACACAATAACGTAATTTTTCTATTCAACATGTTTGATCTAATGGTTCTACACTATATTTATCACGCATAACCTAATTAAGAATTTTAGCAAAATTTAAACCATAGTATTTGCTTTGTCACTGTGTTAAGTAAAATATTTTTGTCGTCCAAAACACTTAAAAATATGGGTAAAAGGGTTTTTAAAGACGCTGAATCGATTGATGCAGTAGGTTCGTAAATAGAAAGTGTATATCATAGAGAAATTTGGTTGGGAACCTATTGAATTTGAAGTAGTACAGCGAAACTCGAAGGTAGTTAATTTTGATGAGAATTATAAAGAGATTTGACACAATAACGTAATTTTCCTATTCAACATGTTTGATCTAATGGTTCTACACTATATTTATCACGCATAACCTAATTAAGAATTTTAGCAAAATTTAAACCATAGTATTTGCTTTGTCACTGTGTTAAGTAAAAAATTTTTGTCGTCCAAAACACTTGAAATTATGGGTACAAGGGTTTTTAAAGACGCTGAATCGATTGATGCAGTATGTTCGTAAATAGGAAGTGTATATCATAAAGAAATTTGGTTGGGAATCTATTGAAGTTGAAGAGTACGGCGATACTCGAAGGAAGTCAATTTTGAGGAGAATTATAAAGAGTTTTGACACAATAACGTAATTTTCCTATTCAACATGTTTGATCTAATGGTTCTACACTATATTTATCACGCATAACCTAATTAAGAATTTTAGCAAAATTTAAACCATAGTATTTGCTTTGTCACTGTGTTAAGTAAAATATTTTTGTCGTCCAAAACACTTGAAAATATGGGTAAAAGGGTTTTTAAAGACGCTGAATCGATTGATGCAGTATGTTCGTAAATAGGAAGTGTATATCATAGAGAAATTTGGTTGGGAACCTATTGAAGTTGAAGTAGTACAGCGAAACTCGAAGGAAGTCAATTTTGATGAGAATTATAAAGAGATTTGACACAATAACGTAATTTTCCTATTCAACATGTTTGATCTAATGGTTCTACACTATATTTATCACGCATAACCTAATTAAGAATTTTAGCAAAATTTAAACCATAGTATTTGCTTTGTCACTGTGTTAAGTAAAATATTTTTGTCGTCCAAAACACTTGAAAATATGGGTAAAAGGGTTTTTAAAGACGCTGAATCGATTAATGCAGTATGTTCGTAAATAGGAAGTGTATATCATAGAGAAATTTGGTTGGGAATCTATTGAAGTTGAAGAGTACGGCGAAACTCGAAGGAAGTCAATTTTGATGAGAATTATAAAGAGATTTGACACAATAACGTAATTTTCCTATTCAACATGTTTGATCTAATGGTTCTACACTATATTTATCACGCATAACCTAATTAAGAATTTTAGCAAAATTTAAACCATAGTATTTGCTTTGTCACTGTGTTAAGTAAAAAATTTTTGTCGTCCAAAACACTTGAAATTATGGGTACAAGGGTTTTTAAAGACGCTGAATCGATTGATGCAGTTTGTTCGTAAATAGAGAAATTTGGTTGGGAATCTATTGAAGTTGAAGTAGTACAGCGAAACTCAAAGGAAGTCAATTTTGATGGGAATTATGAAAAGATTTGACATTATAACGTAATTTTCCTATTCAACATGTTTGATCTAATGGTTCTACACTATATTTATCACGCATAACCTAATTAAGAATTTTAGCAAAATTTAAACCATAGTATTTGCTTTGTCACTGTGTTGAAGTAAAAAATTTTTGTCGTCAAAAACACTTGAAAATATGGGTAAAAGGGTTTTTAAAGACGCTGAATCCATTGATGCAGTTTGTTCGTAAATAGAGAAATTTGGTTGGGAACCTATTGAAGTTGAAGTAGTACAGCGAAACTCAAAGGAAGTCAATTTTGATGGGAATTATGAAAAGATTTGACATTATAACGTTATTTTCCTATTCAACATGTTTGATCTAATGGTTCTACACTATATTTATCACGCATAACCTAATTAAGAATTTTAGCAAAATTTCAACCATAGTATTTGCTTTGTCACTGTGTTAAGTAAAAAATTTTTGTCGTCCAAAACACTTGAAATTATGGGTAAAATTGTTTTTAAAGACGCTGAATCGATTGATGCATTTTGTTCGTAAATGGAGATATTTGGTTGGGAATCTATTGAAGTTGAAGTAGTACAGCGAAACTCGAAGGAAGTGAATTTTGATGGGAATTATGAAGAGATTTGACATTATAACGTTATTTTCCTATTCAACATGTTTGATCTAATGGTTCTACACTATATTTATCACGCATAACCTAATTAAGAATTTTAGCAAAATTTAAACCATATTATTTGCTTTGTCACTGTGTTGAAGTAAAAAATTTTTGTCTTCAAAAACACTTTAAAATATGGGTAAAAGCGTTTTTAAAGACGCTGAATCAATTAATGCAGTATGTTCGTAAATAGAAAGTGTATATCATAGAGAAATTTGGTTGGGAATCTATTGAAGTTGAAGTAGTACAGCGAAACTCGAAGGAAGTCAATTTTGATGAGAATTATAAAGAGATTTGACACAATAACGTAATTTTCCTATTCAACATGTTTGATCTAATGGTTCTACACTATATTTATCACGCATAACCTAATTAAGAATTTTAGCAAAATTTAAACCATAGTATTTGCTTTGTCACTGTGTTAAGTAAAATATTTTTGTCGTCCAAAACACTTGAAAATATGGGTAAAAGGGTTTTTAAAGACGCTGAATCGGGAAAAAGTGATTGGGCTTGAACGTGTGAAGTTCGTTTTAAGTCTAGTACGAGTTTTTATTAGTTTTCTCAAGTATTAATTGTTCAAAAATTTTTATATTTATATCGGTGGTGGAACACACAGTTACACATCATCGTATGCAGTTGCATTAAAGATACGAGTGAGTAATCTCCAGTTTCTTATTTACATCTAAAAACACACTTGTTACCAGTAATAGATAGGTGACCACAAAACCTACTCGCACCGGTTCAATTATCATTAAGCATTTGTCATGCGGTCTTACTGGTTTGTGGTGCCGATAAGAAATATTTAACACCATTAGCGTATCACAAAGTGTTGCTTCTGACTACAGGGGCAACAATAAACAACATAGCTCTCATATTGTAAATGATCCCAAAATGGCCGGTACCAGCAACCCGAGTGGTTCGTATGTAGCAGCCGCTAAATCTACTCCTAAAACTGTATTTCCGAAAAAAGAGCAAGCTATTCTATTTCATCATTCTATCGACAGTCTAAAATTAGTAGATTACGTTAAATCTATCGGTGACATCATTGGACCAAGTAACATACGCTTTGCCACAAGAATATCCAATAACAGAATTTGTATATATTTAAACAAAGTTGATCTGGTTGATCAGTTAATAGCAAATTACCCCACCATCAATGTAGGAGGATCCGAATTATCTATAAGAAGACTTGTAACACCAGCTAAACGTATTGTACTCTCTAATGTGTGTCCATCAATACCTCATGAAGATATTGAAAAATCACTTAAAGAGTTTGGTCTACAGCTTGCATCCCCTATTTCATTTCTAAGAGCTGGAATACCAGGTGATGAATTTAACCATATACTCTCCTTCCGAAGACAGGTTTATATTATACCTCCACAAGATGATTATCAACTTCAAACTTCTTTAATAGTTCCGTTTGAAAATAACAGTCACCGAATATTTTTATCTACCGACAAAATGGAGTGTTTTATATGTAAATTAACTGGACATATTGCTAACAATTGTCCAAACTCTCAACAATCTCATACTCCTCAAACAGAAGCTTCACTATCAACCGGCTCTCCCCCCTCATATGTTACTTTGGAAACCACCTCCGCATCAGAGCAAAGTCAACCTTCTCATCAAGTACCTGTGGGACAAAAAAGAGCATGCCCTACCTCGCTTGATTCAAGCAGTATTACGTCGCTTCCCGAGAATCAACCAGCTGAATCACACAATCTAAAGGACACCTTTACACGTCCCACGCCTGTGGCCACGAATAAACAGAAACATAAGCCTGCTAAGAAGAAACCTAGAACGGAAGACAAAACAGATGATTCAAAAATATCTACAGTTTCAAAGGATGCAATTAAAGAATTCTATGAGAAATCATCTAAAACCCTAACACTATCAGTTGAAAATTTTGTAGCTTTCTTGGAAAATACTTATGGCAGCAACGATCCATTAGCTGAAGCCCGCCAATTCACAGATAACATTACTTCCCTTCTAGATGATATGAAATCCATTTATTCCATTCTACCTGATAGAGCACTAAAAATAGATTTACTAGATTAGCTAAGAAGATAAAAACGGATCTAAATTTCGAACTCTCTGACTTGGATAGCACGGCATCACAAGGCTCAATAGAAGTAACTGACGATTATCTTTCAGATAGCTCACAACAGTCTGAATCTTACCCCCACTAATACCTGTATTTGCTTTTCAATCTAGTTCAGTGGAACTGCGACGGATTTTATCCTCGCCTAGAACGAATCCAACAGCTTATAACAAATACCGATACTGACATTGTCTGCCTACAGGAAACAAATTTCAAAGAATCCCACAGCAAACATTTGAAAGGTTTTGATGGTTATCACTATCTTCGGACCGACTTCCTAAGAGCAAGCGGCGGTGTTTCTATATTTGTCTCCCGTAATTATTATTCTAAATCTCTCCATTTAAAAACAAATCTCGAAGCTGTCGCTGTCTCAATCTGGTGCCCAAAACAAATTACAATCTGTTGTATCTATATCCCCCCACACTACAACCTATCCAGCAATGAACTAATGGATCTTTTCACTCAACTTCCAACCCCTTTCTTGATTGTAGGAGACTTTAATGCACACAATACAATGTGGGGCTCAAAGAAAACATTTGGCAGGGGAAAAACAGTTGAAGATGCACTAACCCATTCAGATGTCTGCTTGCTTAATGATGGTTCTGACACACATTTTAACATATCTTCAGGCCAATTTTCTTCTATAGACCTTAGCTTTTGTGATCCAAAATCAGCCCCCACTCTTTCTTGGAAAGTTGCGGATTGTCTTTATGATAGTAACCATTATCCAATTCACATATCTGACAACACTATTAAACCATCTATTACTTTGACAAGATGGAAAATTTCTCAAGCTGACTGGTATAGTTTTAAGCTGAAAGCAGAATATCTAATGAACAAATTAGATCATACCAAAGACATAGATGTGTCTGTCGAAGATTTCAATCAATGCATTATATCAGCTGCTGAAAATTATGTTGGAAAAATAGACATTTCTCCTAAACGCAAACTTGTACCTTGGTGGAATGAAAACTGTAAGGCTGCGGTTAAAGCAAGTCATAAGGCATTGAATAAATATCGTAGAGTTAAAAATTTAGCTAATCTTGTGGAGTTCAAAAACTAAAAGCCCAAGCTAGATACATTGTAAGAGAAAGCAAGAAAAAATTCGTGGAAGGAATATGTTTCCACCATGACATGTCAAACACCCCTGGACAAATATGGACTAAGATCCGACAAATGAAAGGAACCAGTTCATGTACAAAAATACCAGCTCTCTACAAATGGACAAATCATTACTGACGATGAGCAAATCGTTAATATCATCGGCTTGAATCTTCAGCAAAAATCTCAAAATAAAATCAGTATAGATAGTTTAAAATCATGTACAACTAACGCCAACAAGCAAGATATTGATTCATTAAATATTCCTTTCTCCTTAAAGGAACTAACTTCTGCACTTGTCACCTGTAAAAACTCGGCTGCCGGACCAGATGGCATTCCCTTTGTTTTTAAAGAACTTATCCACGTATAGTCTACAAATATTATTGGATATATATAATAGAATATGGACACAAAAGGTTTTTCCTCAAATATGGCGAGAGTCAATTGTTCTACCTATGAAGAAGCCAGAAAAACCTCCAAATATGCTAAACTCCTATCGCCCAATATCCTTAACGTGTACAACTTGCAAGTTGTTGGAAAAAATGATTAATAAAAGATTGCGCTGGTACCTAGATAAACACAACATAATTAGCCCTAACCAATCAGGATTTAGGCAACACCGCAGCACCATAGATAACTTGGCAGTATTACAAACAACCATATCTAATGCTTTTCTCGATAATCAAGAAGTCGTTGCAGCGGTTTTTGATATAGAAAAAGCTTTTGATTCTATTTCCCCAAGTGTTATCCTTAATAAATTACATCGTATTGCTCTCTCAGGTAATGCATATTATTTTATAAAAAATTTTTTAACCAATCGACTCTTCAGAGTATCAGCTAATGGTAAATTATCCTCTGCTTTCTCCTTGGATAACGGAGTACCTCAAGGTTCAGTCTTGAGCCCTACTCTTTTTATCTTAGCCATAAACGATGTTTGCAGTTATATCCAGCGTCCAGTCAAATGTGCTATTTATGCAGACGATTTAATTTTGTTTTGTCAAGGTTCTTGTATTTCCTCCATTAATTGCTTACTTCAGACAGCAGCAAATAACTTAAATAAATGGTCCAATGATTGTGGACTAAATTTTTCAACTTCAAAATCCATAGTTATTAAATTTAGCAGGAAAAAAGTTAGCCCAGTTGCTCCAAAAATAATGTTTAACAATGTCCTACTGTCTGTAGTAACCCATCATAAAATCTTAGGGCTTATATTCGATAATCGATTAAGTTGGAAGCAACATGTTCAGGAAGTCAAAGGGAATTGTTTAGTTCGTCTCAATATCTTAAAAACTTTAGCTAATCACCAATGGGGAGCTCAAGAAAAGATATTACTACAAGTATATAGGGCCCTTATTCGCCCAAAATTGGATTATGGTAGTCCCATTTACATGTCTGCTACAAGTTCGATTTTAAGACATCTCAACACCGTTCAAAATGCTGGGCTACGTATTTGTCTTGGAGCTTTTAGATCAAGCCCCTCTAAGGATCTACACTGCGAAGCAAATGAGCTTCCACTTTATCTAAGACGAGAAGAAATGCTTCTAACCTATTCCGCAAGAATATCTGCTAATCAAGAAAACCCTGTTTATTCACTTTTAACCTCTCCTCATCTTACTTATAAACCTAAAATTCAATCTCTGCCCCAAATTATTAAACCGATTCTTTCTGATATTGATCTATCGCTCACCACACCCTACCATATTTTGGTAACCCCTCCATGGAAAATGATTTTTCCAAATTTTAATACATCCCTGAGCAAGTATCAGAAGAGTGAAACTTCCCATGCATTCTACAAACAAGCTTTTTATGAAATTATCAATTCTTCTCATTTCGAAAGAATTCTATACACTGACTCATCAAAAAATGAATCTGGTGTTGGATGTGCTGTCACTACAACACTAAACACTATTAAATCCAGTATACTTCCATCACACTCCTGCATTCATACAGGTGAATTATTTAGTATTTTACTGGCAATAAATTGCCTTACCCAAGACCATAAACAGGTGGCTATTTGTACTGACTCTCTAGCATCTATCCAATCTATCAGTACCATGTTTAGTCAACACCCTCTGGTGCAGAAGATTCAAGATTCAGCCGACCGCCTTATTTCTTCTGGGGTGACAATAACATTTATTTGGATCCCATCCCACGTCGGTATCCCCGGGAACGAAAGAGCTGACAAAGCCGCTAAAGAAGCCCTATCATCACAGCTGCCTTGCGAAACTGTCCAAATTAACAAAGACTTACAAACCTTTTTTAAAAAACAAACTCTTAAGCACTGGCAAGACGACTGGAACCATACACATACTAAATTACATGAAATACAACCCACCATTCCATCAATCCACCTTCCAGAGATGTATAGAAGAAACTCTGTTATACTTCGAAGATTACGAATAGGTCACTCGAGGTTAACTCATAGTTTTTTGATGGCATCACAAAGTCCACCTAAATGTGATCACTGTAATGCTCCTCTAACTGTGAAACATATTCTAATAGACTGTTTATACTATTCAAAAATCGCCAAAAACATCAACTTAAACACACCATCAAAGAAATCCTAGGCTCACCTCTTCAATTTCCTCATCTCTTCAGATATTTACGAGATACTCAACTGTATGACAAAATATAAAACTTGGACTTGCCTATAGTGATATAGTAGTGATCAAAAATTAAAACTGTTAATTATCTGTGTATCTTATCATATATGTAATTAACTTAAGATATTATTATATTGTATCTGTGTCAATGATCTTGTAGTCGAGACACGTTAAATGTAATAAAAAAAAAAAAAAAAAAAAGACGCTGAATCGATTGATGCAGTAGGTTCGTAAATAGGAAGTGTATATTATAGAAAAATTTGGTTGGGAACCTATTGAAGTTGAAGTAGTACAGCGAAACTCGAAGGAAGTCAATTTTGATGAGAATTATAAAGAGTTTTGACACAATAACGTAATTTTCCTATTCAACATGTTTGATCTAATGGTTCTACACTATATTTATCACGCATAACCTAATTAAGAATTTTAGCAAAATTTAAACCATAGTATTTGCTTTGTCACTGTGTTAAGTAAAAAATTTTTGTCGTCCAAAACACTTGAAATTATGAGTACAAGGGTTTTTAAAGACGCTGAATCGATTGATGCAGTTTGTTCGTAAATAGAGAAATTTGGTTGGGAATCTATTGAAGTTGAAGTAGTACAGCGAAACTCAAAGGAAGTCAATTTTGATGGGAATTATGAAAAGATTTGACATTATAACGTAATTTTCCTATTCAACATGTTTGATCTAATGGTTCTACACTATATTTATCACGCATAACCTAATTAAGAATTTTAGCAAAATTTAAACCATAGTATTTGCTTTGTCACTGTGTTGAAGTAAAAAATTTTTTTCGTCAAAAACACTTGAAAATATGGGTAAAAGGGTTTTTAAAGACGCTGAATCCATTGATGCAGTTTGTTCGTAAATAGAGAAATTTGGTTGGGAACCTATTGAAGTTGAAGTAGTACAGCGAAACTCGAAGTCAATTTTGATGGGAATTATAAAAAGATTTCACATTATAACGTTATTTTCCTATTAAACACTATATTTATCAGGCATTAAGAATTTTAGCAAAATTTCAACCATAGTATTTGCTTTGTCACTGTGTTAAGTAAAAAATTTTTTTCGTCCAAAACACTTGAAATTATGGGTAAAATTGTTTTTAAAGACGATGAATCGATTGATGCATTTTGTTCGTAAATGGAGATATTTGGTTGGGAATCTATTGAAGTTGAAGTAGTACAGCGAAACTCGAAGGAAGTGAATTTTGATGGGAATTATGAAGAGATTTGACATTATAACGTTATTTTCCTATTCAACATGTTTGATCTAATGGTTCTACACTATATTTATCACGCATAACCTAATTAAGAATTTTAGCAAAATTTAAACCATATTATTTGCTTTGTCACTGTGTTGAAGTAAAACATTTTTGTCTTCAAAAACACTTTAAAATATGGGTAAAAGCGTTTTTAAAGACGCTGAATCAATTAATGCAGTATGTTCGTAAATAGAAAGTGTATATCATAGAGAAATTTGGTTGGGAATCTATTGAAGTTGAAGTAGTACAGCGAAACTCGAAGGAAGTCAATTTTGATGAGAATTATAAAGAGTTTTGACACAATAACGTAATTTTCCTATTCAACATGTTTGATCTAATGGATCTACACTATATTTATCACGCATAACCTAATTAAGAATTTTAGCAAAATTTAAACCATAGTATTTGCTTTGTCACTGTGTTAAGTAAAATATTTTTGTCGTCCAAAACACTTAAAAATATGGGTAAAAGGGTTTTTAAAGACGCTGAATCGATTGATGCAGTATGTTCGTAAATAGGAAGTGTATATCATAGAGAAATTTGGTTGGGAACCTATTGAATTTGAAGTAGTACAGCGAAACTCGAAGGAAGTCAATTTTGATGAGAATTATAAAGAGATTTAACACAATAACGTAATTTTCCTATTCAACATGTTTGATCTAATGGTTCTACACTATATTTATCACGCATAACCTAATTAAGAATTTTAGCAAAATTTAAACCATAGTATTTGCTTTGTTACTGTGTTAAGTAAAATATTTTTGTCGTCCAAAACACTTGAAAATATGGGTAAAAGGGTTTTTAAAGACGCTGAATCGATTAATGCAGTATGTTCGTAAATAGGAAGTGTATATCATAGAGAAATTTGGTTGGGAATCTATTGAAGTTGAAGAGTACGGCGAAACTCGAAGGAAGTCAATTTTGAGGAGAATTATAAAGAGATTTGACACAATAACGTAATTTTCCTATTCAACATGTTTGATCTAATGGTTCTACACTATATTTATCACGCATAACCTAATTAAGAATTTTAGCAAAATTTAAACCATAGTATTTGCTTTGTCACTGTGTTAAGTAAAAAATTTTTGTCGTCCAAAACACTTGAAATTATGAGTACAAGGGTTTTTAAAGACGCTGAATCGATTGATGCAGTTTGTTCGTAAATAGAGAAATTTGGTTGGGAATCTATTGAAGTTGAAGTAGTACAGCGAAACTCAAAGGAAGTCAATTTTGATGGGAATTATGAAAAGATTTGACATTATAACGTAATTTTCCTATTTAACATGTTTGATCTAATGGTTCTACACTATATTTATCACGCATAACCTAATTAAGAATTTTAGCAAAATTTAAACCATAGTATTTGCTTTGTCACTGTGTTGAAGTAAAAAATTTTTGTCGTCAAAAACACTTGAAAATATGGGTAAAAGGGTTTTTAAAGACGCTGAATCCATTGATGCAGTTTGTTGGTAAATAGAGAAATTTGGTTGGGAACCTATTGAAGTTGAAGTAGTACAGCGAAACTCGAAGTCAATTTTGATGGGAATTATAAAAAGATTTCACATTATAACGTTATTTTCCTATTAAACACTATATTTATCAGGCATTAAGAATTTTAGCAAAATTTCAACCATAGTATTTGCTTTGTCACTGTGTTAAGTAAAAAATTTTTTTCGTCCAAAACACTTGAAATTATGGGTAAAATTGTTTTTAAAGACGATGAATCGATTGATGCATTTTGTTCGTAAATGGAGATATTTGGTTGGGAATCTATTGAAGTTGAAGTAGTACAGCGAAACTCGAAGGAAGTGAATTTTGATGGGAATTATGAAGAGATTTGACATTATAACGTTATTTTCCTATTCAACATGTTTGATCTAATGGTTCTACACTATATTTATCACGCATAACCTAATTAAGAATTTTAGCAAAATTTAAACCATATTATTTGCTTTGTCACTGTGTTGAAGTAAAACATTTTTGTCTTCAAAAACACTTTAAAATATGGGTAAAAGCGTTTTTAAAGACGCTGAATCAATTAATGCAGTATGTTCGTAAATAGAAAGTGTATATCATAGAGAAATTTGGTTGGGAATCTATTGAAGTTGAAGTAGTACAGCGAAACTCGAAGGAAGTCAATTTTGATGAGAATTATAAAGAGTTTTGACACAATAACGTAATTTTCCTATTCAACATGTTTGATCTAATGGATCTACACTATATTTATCACGCATAACCTAATTAAGAATTTTAGCAAAATTTAAACCATAGTATTTGCTTTGTCACTGTGTTAAGTAAAATATTTTTGTCGTCCAAAACACTTAAAAATATGGGTAAAAGGGTTTTTAAAGACGCTGAATCGATTGATGCAGTAGGTTCGTAAATAGGAAGTGTATATCATAGAGAAATTTGGTTGGGAACCTATTGAAGTTGAAGTAGTACAGCGAAACTCGAAGGAAGTCAATTTTGATGAGAATTATAAAGAGTTTTGACACAATAACGTAATTTTCCTATTCAACATGTTTGATCTAATGGTTCTACACTATATTTATCACGCATAACCTAATTAAGAATTTTAGCAAAATTTAAACCATAGTATTTGCTTTGTCACTGTGTTAAGTAAAAAATTTTTGTCGTCCAAAACACTTGAAATTATGAGTACAAGGGTTTTTAAAGACGCTGAATCGATTGATGCAGTTTGTTCGTAAATAGAGAAATTTGGTTGGGAATCTATTGAAGTTGAAGTAGTACAGCGAAACTCAAAGGAAGTCAATTTTGATGGGAATTATGAAAAGATTTGACATTATAACGTAATTTTCCTATTCAACATGTTTGATCTAATGGTTCTACACTATATTTATCACGCATAACCTAATTAAGAATTTTAGCAAAATTTAAACCATAGTATTTGCTTTGTCACTGTGTTGAAGTAAAAAAATTTTGTCGTCAAAAACACTTGAAAATATGGGTAAAAGGGTTTTTAAAGACGCTGAATCAATTGATGCAGTTTGTTCGTAAATAGAGAAATTTGGTTGGGAACCTATTGAAGTTGAAGTAGTACAACGAAACTCAAAGGAAGTCAATTTTGATGGGAATTATGAAAAGATTTGACATTATAACGTTAATTTCCTATTAAACACTATATTTATCACGCATTAAGAATTTTAGCAAAATTTCAACCATAGTATTTGCTTTGTCACTGTGTTAAGTAAAAAATTTTTGTCGTCCAAAACACTTGAAATTATGGGTAAAATTGTTTTTAAAGACGTTGAATCGATTGATGCATTTTGTTCGTAAATGGAGATATTTGGTTGGGAATCTATTGAAGTTAAAGTAGTACAGCGAAACTCGAAGGAAGTTAATTTTGATGGGAATTATGAAGAGATTTGACATTATAACGTTATTTTCCTATTCAACATGTTTGATCTAATGGTTCTACACTATATTTATCACGCATAACCTAATTAAGAATTTTAGCAAAATTTAAACCATATTATTTGCTTTGTCACTGTGTTGAAGTAAAAAATTTTTGTCTTCAAAAACACTTTAAAATATGGGTAAAAGCGTTTTTAAAGACGCTGAATCAATTAATGCAGTATGTTCGTAAATAGAAAGTGTATATCATAGAGAAATTTGGTTGGGAATCTATTGAAGTTGAAGTAGTACAGCGAAACTCGAAGGAAGTCAATTTTGATGAGAATTATAAAGAGTTTTGACACAATAACGTAATTTTCCTATTCAACATGTTTGATCTAATGGATCTACACTATATTTATCACGCATAACCTAATTAAGAATTTTAGCAAAATTTAAACCATAGTATTTGCTTTGTCACTGTGTTAAGTAAAATATTTTTGTCGTCCAAAACACTTAAAAATATGGGTAAAAGGGTTTTTAAAGACGCTGAATCGATTGATGCAGTAGGTTCGTAAATAGGAAGTGTATATCATAGAGAAATTTGGTTGGGAACCTATTGAAGTTGAAGTAGTACAGCGAAACTCGAAGGAAGTCAATTTTGATGAGAATTATAAAGAGTTTTGACACAATAACGTAATTTTCCTATTCAACATGTTTGATCTAATGGTTCTACACTATATTTATCACGCATAACCTAATTAAGAATTTTAGCAAAATTTAAACCATAGTATTTGCTTTGTCACTGTGTTAAGTAAAATATTTTTGTCGTCCAAAACACTTGAAAATATGGGAAAAAGGGTTTTTAAAGACGCTGAATCGATTGATGCAGTATGTTCGTAAATAGGAAGTGTATATCATAGAGAAATTTGGTTGGGAATCTATTGAAGTTGAAGAGTACGGCGAAACTCGAAGGAAGTCAATTTTGAGGAGAATTATAAAGAGATTTGACACAATAACGTAATTTTCCTATTCAACATGTTTGATCTAATGGTTCTACACTATATTTATCACGCATAACCTAATTAAGAATTTTAGCAAAATTTAAACCATAGTATTTGCTTTGTCACTGTGTTAAGTAAAAAATTTTTGTCGTCCAAAACACTTGAAATTATGGGTACAAGGGTTTTTAAAGACGCTGAATCGATTGATGCAGTTTGTTCGTAAATAGAGAAATTTGGTTGGGAATCTATTGAAGTTGAAGTAGTACAGCGAAACTCAAAGGAAGTCAATTTTGATGGGAATTATGAAAAGATTTGACATTATAACGTAATTTTCCTATTCAACATGTTTGATCTAATGGTTCTACACTATATTTATCATGCATAACCTAATTAAGAATTTTAGCAAAATTTCAACCATAGTATTTGCTTTGTCACTGTGTTGAAGTAAAAAATTTTTGTCGTCAAAAACACTTGAAAATATGGGTAAAAGGGTTTTTAAAGACGCTGAATCCATTGATGCAGTTTGTTCGTAAATAGAGAAATTTGGTTGGGAACCTATTGAAGTTGAAGTAGTACAGCGAAACTCGAAGTCAATTTTGATGGGAATTATAAATAGATTTCACATTATAACGTTAATTTCCTATTAAACACTATATTTATCACGCATTAAGAATTTTAGCAAAATTTCAACCATAGTATTTGCTTTGTCACTGTGTTAAGTAAAAAATTTTTGTCGTCCAAAACACTTGAAATTATGGGTAAAATTGTTTTTAAAGACGCTGAATCGATTGATGCATTTTGTTCGTAAATGGAGATATTTGGTTGGGAATCTATTGAAGTTGAAGTAGTACAGCGAAACTCGAAGGAAGTGAATTTTGATGGGAATTATGAAGAGATTTGACATTATAACGTTATTTTCCTATTCAACATGTTTGATCTAATGGTTCTACACTATATTTATCACGCATAACCTAATTAAGAATTTTAGCAAAATTTAAACCATATTATTTGCTTTGTCACTGTGTTGAAGTAAAAAATTTTTGTCTTCAAAAACACTTTAAAATATGGGTAAAAGCGTTTTTAAAGACGCTGAATCAATTAATGCAGTATGTTCGTAAATAGAAAGTGTATATCATAGAGAAATTTGGTTGGGAATCTATTGAAGTTGAAGTAGTACAGCGAAACTCGAAGGAAGTCAATTTTGATGAGAATTATAAAGAGTTTTGACACAATAACGTAATTTTCCTATTCAACATGTTTGATCTAATGGTTCTACACTATATTTATCACGCATAACCTAATTAAGAATTTTAGCAAAATTTAAACCATAGTATTTGCTTTGTCACTGTGTTAAGTAAAAAATTTTTGTCGTCCAAAACACTTGAAATTATGGGTACAAGGGTTTTTAAAGACGCTGAATCGATTGATGCAGTATGTTCGTAAATAGGAAGTGTATATCATAGAGAAATTTGGTTGGGAACCTATTGAATTTGAAGTAGTACAGCGAAACTCGAAGGAAGTCAATTTTGATGAGAATTATAAAGAGATTTGACACAATAACGTAATTTTCCTATTCAACATGTTTGATCTAATGGTTCTACACTATATTTATCACGCATAACCTAATTAAGAATTTTAGCAAAATTTAAACCATAGTATTTGCTTTGTCACTGTGTTAAGTAAAATATTTTTGTCGTCCAAAACACTTGAAAATATGGGTAAAAGGGTTTTTAAAGACGCTGAATCGATTGATGCAGTATGTTCGTAAATAGGAAGTGTATATCATAGAGAAATTTGGTTGGGAATCTATTGAAGTTGAAGAGTACGGCGAAACTCGAAGGAAGTCAATTTTGATGAGAATTATAAAGAGATTTGACACAATAACGTAATTTTCCTATTCATCATGTTTGATCTAATGGTTCTACACTATATTTATCACGCATAACCTAATTAAGAATTTTAGCAAAATTTAAACCATAGTATTTGCTTTGTCACTGTGTTAAGTAAAATATTTTTGTCGTCCAAAACACTTGAAAATATGGGTAAAAGGGTTTTTAAAGACGCTGAATCGATTGATGCAGTATGTTCGTAAATAGGAAGTGTATATCATAGAGAAATTTGGTTGGGAATCTATTGAAGTTGAAGTAGTACGGCGAAACTCGAAGGAAGTCAATTTTGAGGAGAATTATAAAGAGATTTGACACAATAACGTAATTTTCCTATTCAACATGTTTGATCTAATGGTTCTACACTATATTTATCACGCATAACCTAATTAAGAATTTTAGCAAAATTTAAACCATAGTATTTGCTTTGTCACTGTGTTAAGTAAAAAATTTTTGTCGTCCAAAACACTTGAAATTATGGGTACAAGGGTTTTTAAAGACGCTGAATCGATTGATGCAGTTTGTTCGTAAATAGAGAAATTTGGTTGGGAATCTATTGAAGTTGAAGTAGTACAGCGAAACTCAAAGGAAGTCAATTTTGATGGGAATTATGAAAAGATTTGACATTATAACGTAATTTTCCTATTCAACATGTTTGATCTAATGGTTCTACACTATATTTATCACGCATAACCTAATTAAGAATTTTAGCAAAATTTAAACCATAGTATTTGCTTTGTCACTGTGTTGAAGTAAAAAATTTTTGTCGTCAAAAACACTTGAAAATATGGGTAAAAGGGTTTTTAAAGACGCTGAATCCATTGATGCAGTTTGTTCGTAAATAGAGAAATTTGGTTGGGAACCTATTGAAGTTGAAGTAGTACAGCGAAACTCGAAGTCAATTTTGATGGGAATTATAAATAGATTTCACATTATAACGTTAATTTCCTATTAAACACTATATTTATCACGCATTAAGAATTTTAGCAAAATTTCAACCATAGTATTTGCTTTGTCACTGTGTTAAGTAAAAAATTTTTGTCGTCCAAAACACTTGAAATTATGGGTAAAATTGTTTTTAAAGACGCTGAATCGATTGATGCATTTTGTTCGTAAATGGAGATATTTGGTTGGGAATTTGCTTTGTCACTGTGTTAAGTAAAATATTTTTGTCGTCCAAAACACTTAAAAATATGGGTAAAAGGGTTTTTAAAGACGCTGAATCGATTGATGCAGTAGGTTCGTAAATAGGAAGTGTATATCATAGAGAAATTTGGTTGGGAACCTATTGAAGTTGAAGTAGTACAGCGAAACTCGAAGGAAGTCAATTTTGATGAGAATTATAAAGAGTTTTGACACAATAACCGTAATTTTCCTATTCAACATGTTTGATCTAATGGTTCTACACTATATTTATCACGCATAACCTAATTAAGAATTTTAGCAAAATTTAAACCATAGTATTTGCTTTGTCACTGTGTTAAGTAAAATATTTTTGTCGTCCAAAACACTTGAAAATATGGGTAAAAGGGTTTTTAAAGACGCTGAATCGATTGATGCAGTATGTTCGTAAATAGGAAGTGTATATCATAGAGAAATTTGGTTGGGAATCTATTGAAGTTGAAGTAGTACGGCGAAACTCGAAGGAAGTCAATTTTGAGGAGAATTATAAAGAGATTTGACACAATAACGTAATTTTCCTATTCAACATGTTTGATCTAATGGTTCTACACTATATTTATCACGCATAACCTAATTAAGAATTTTAGCAAAATTTAAACCATAGTATTTGCTTTGTCACTGTGTTAAGTAAAAAATTTTTGTCGTCCAAAACACTTGAAATTATGGGTACAAGGGTTTTTAAAGACGCTGAATCGATTGATGCAGTTTGTTCGTA